>JBBJLR010000133.1:7834118-7854672 GCA_037577145.1 Brachypetersius gabonensis
GTGTGTGTGTGTGTGTGTGTGTGTGTGTGTGTGTGTGTGTGTGTGTGTGTGTGTGTGTGTGTGTGTGTGTACATATGGGGTGGGAATGCCAAAGATCTGCTGATCCGGTTGACGGGTTGAAGGGACTGTGGGTAAAGCTGGGATTAACATCCTGATGTGTGCAAAGGACAGCGAGAGAGAGAGAGAGAGAGATAGAGAGAGAGAGAAAGACAAAGAGAGAAAGACAAAGAGAGATTGACAGACAAAGACAAAGAGAGAGAAAGAGAAGGAGAGAGAGAGAGAAAGAGAGAGAGAGAGAGAAAGAAAGAGAAAGGGAGAGAGAGAGAGAAAGTGGTGGGGCAGTGCTAAAAGGTAAAACAGGGACAGCTGAAGGATGTAGGTCACAGGCAGTTGTGTGTGTGCGTGTTGTGTGGACGGATGATGGAGAGAGCATAAAATATTCATGTCAATCATATAGGCTGTGAGCTGCTAAAGGTCCCCCTCGCTCTTGAAAAAGAGGGACTGAGAGCAGATCTGATAAAAGCCTCTCTAAAGGAGGGATTCAAGAGGCTCGGTTGTCATGGTGACCAAGCAACGACAAGAGCTGGGGAAAGAGGGAAGAGGGATGTGAAAAACCAAACTTGCATATGATTTAAATACGCAACACACTGGAACTGTGTGTGCATGTCTATGTGTATGTGTGTGTGTGTGTGTGTGTGTGTGTGTGAGATTGTAAGAGTGTGAAGGACAGCCAGTAGGGAGTGAAGAAAAACAGAAAGAGTTGCAGACAGAAGAGGAGAGAGCTGTCTGCATTTCCAGTGAGGATTAAACGCTAGCTGTGCAGGCTGCAAGCATTTTTGACACTGAAACATGACAAACTAAGGATCTGTTAAAGTTTCCTCAACAGTTATACGATACAAATATACATAGGAAAACATTTTCAGATCTAGAGATGACAGACACACAGACACACCTGTCCATAAGCAAATATAGTTGCGTTGTAGCCCTCAAAGCAGCCTTCTATCAGTTTCTCTGTGCAGTTAGAGTAGATAGAGTCTTGTTGAGAGTCCATGTCGAACACATAGTCGAAGGTGAAGGCTTTGTCCTTTCCCAGAATCACCTGGGGCTCTCCAGGGGTCACAAAAGTACAGATGTGACATCCCTCTATCTTCTCCCGTGCCAACTGAGGACGAATCCTGGGGGAAAGAGAGATAGAAAGAGAGCGAGATGGAGAGATGCAGAGAGAAAGGCAGAGAGAGATGGAGAGAAACTTTAATTTACTTAATTTATCATTAACCACATCAGATTTATACGTGAATTCAAACAGCTTTAATTTCCTACTAAAGACAGGAGGAAACAAGGTGCAAGGATGGTGCATGTCAAATCTGCTAAAATGATCCTTTTAATGATCAGATCTGTTCATCATAATGCAGCTTCTGGCACATGTTAAAGCTTTCTAATACATCTCAAACTTCAACGCACGCAAGTTTATTTCCAGGACTGATCGTGTTTAATAGAAGAACACTAAAGAATTATAGGCCCCATTTAAATAAATGAACTAGGTGAACTGCTGTTGACCAAAATGAGGTCAGTTCTTTCAAGCTGTGACCATCCTCCCTTACAACCTTTACAGTGACCCGACTTTTAGAGGAGCTTTCAGTGCTCTGGCAACAGAACGTACTGTATCTTTGCCAAATCCTTGGCTTAGAATGGCAGCACTGTGTGCGTGTTTTTTGTTTTTTTTTTGTTAGGGGTGAACAAAAAAACCCCTCATAAAGTAAGCATAGCGCTTACCTGACAATGCATCCATGCACCCCATCTTTTTCTAACAAAATATTATTCTTGCTAAACTGTATTCTACCAGTAAATTGCTGTTTGCTCTAAACTTTTTTCACTATTGCTGGACAGTCTGTTGTTTTCCAGTGCACATGAAAATATGACAATAACATCATGAGCAAATAAATAAAATAAATATTAGTACTCAGTGTTATTTTTTATGAAATATGTCTTTAAAGTAAGATATTGGGCAAAAAAATGACCTTTTGTTTTCAGAGCAAAAAAAATTGTAGTTCATTTTTACAGGTTTTATTTGAACATCTATTTGTGTGCACAACACATGCTGCATTACTTTGGAACTGTAAGTGCTGTGTGTGAGAGAGGGAGAAACAGAAGGCCGTCCTGGCTGCTGTGTGGGGCACCTGACAGTGGGCTTTGATGCTGCCTGAACAGCTCTTTTGTGCAGGCTGAGCTGCACAAGACAATACTCTGAGGGCAGCACAGAGCCTGTATTGTATTTGCATGTGTGATACTGGATCTGGACACTGGAACAACCGTGCACTAGCGACTGGCAAGAGGACATGGTGAGAGAGAGGGATGGAAAGAGAGAAATGGGGTGGGATGGCTGGTTAACAATAAGTAGATGAGTTCTGTAAAGTGAGGGAGATGGAAAAGTGTGTCAATACCACAGCACACCAGACTCAAAACAACATGCTACGGCTTCTTATTCACCAGCAAAGATCTGCTGCACACCTCTTACACACAACCTTACAGCCAAATAAAACCCTTCAATGTCTCATTCCTGGTTCTCAAAGGCAATTAAATAAGACATTTACAAGAAATAGTGAAAAAAATAGTAAAAACGTGTCTATGGTGTCAACGTAATAAAGAAATCAGCTCAATTTCATGGAAGATTTATTACAACAAGATTAAACCCAATTATCAATTAAAGCGCTTAAAACTGATTGGCTCTGGGTCTCTCTGACGTGTGTGTGTGTGTGTGTGTGTGTGTGTGTGTGTGTGTGTGTGTGTGTGTTAAGCTGTAACTACCACTGCATACACACGAATGCTCTGTTCACACTGCAGGGCAAATCTGGTTATCAGTGTAATCAGTGACCAAATCATAACTGTATGGTTAGCCTTCAGTCACTTTTGCTTGCATATCCACAGTACAGGCAAAGTGTCGACTGACGAGGAGCCACTTCAGCCTTGTTTCAGCTTAAATCTTATTTCATATTGTTCCTTGACCACTATAACAAGCACAGCTATTCTATATATTATATTTACTTGGTGAGGAATACAAGAGCAATAAAATGAATACAATGGAGGTGGTGTGTTCATTTTATTGCATAATAAACCAGAATCAACTAAAAATTAGGCTTTTACAGTACAATTAATACAGTACAGTACAATTAAAAAAAATACTGTGAGAGGCCTGAACCACAGACATTCCAGGTGTGTTTCTCTGGGTGCTTTGATGAGGGCTGCTCATGATCTAACGATGCCAAATCATTTTTTTTTTTAAATAATGCAGCATTGTCCTCAGCTTCACGCTGATACATGAAAGTGTTTTAAAATGTAAAAAGGGAAGTCACAAATAATATTTAACAATATCTTTTAACTGATAAAACAAATCCAACAACCAAACCTGCTCAGTTGTGCAGTACTTCTTTAACCCAGCGTGCATCTGCAGGCAGGTCTGTACCTGTCTCTACCCTCTCCACTGGCTGAGCATAAATTATTAAAATCCTTTTTCTTCAGGCAGAGCCAGGCAACAAGAAGATCTTGCCCAACTACTCCTGATGGTCCAGAATCGCCCCTTTTACCCAAAACAAGTTTTAATCGCTTTCAGGCATAGGCAAGAACTGTCATCTTAGAAGCAGCATAGAGAAACTCCTAGCTTCAAACGTCTTGTGACACCTGATAGTTCATCGTAAGTATTAAATTCACAACAATCTCAAACAGACTTGCTTATATAGTTTCTCACTGTTATCTGTGAGAATGGCACAGACAACATTGTGGAAGGAAGTACAGTTTCCATCGATTAGATATATTTTGTCCTGTGTGTAATCTATAACGTGTGAAATCATGTAGGCATCAGTTTGCATAGAGCTATTTGGGGAGTACATGCTCCATCACTTGCCATCTATAATAGCCTTGCAGCTCCACTGCAAAACTAAAGAAGCACTGAAGGTTAGGGGAAAAACTGCAACTTCCAGCTTGGCTGAGAAGTTTGCGCAAAAAGAGCTGAAACAGCAACAGCCTGTGTGGCTTTTTGAATTAGCCTTACATGCTACATTCATACAGTCAAGTGAAGAGATTCCAACCAATGGCACTCAGTCTTCAGTTCAAATGTGGTACAATAGGGCAGTATCAAAGAGAAAGTCCTCACCCAGACTCCTGCATTATGCATTGTGTACTCTGAGTGAGCAGTGCATCACACACACACCCTTTCATCTGTCTGCTCTCATTAGTCACAGTGAGAATGGTAGCAGGCCACAGACATTCCTGCAGTGGGTCTAGCTTTAAAAACTAGGCCAGTTCTAGATCCATTCCTCCATACTCCATCTCTGATCTGGGATTTTGTGTAGCCTACCTATGTGTCAGAGCAGCAGTTTTATTACAACTGTCAAAAGGTCAAGGTTTTCTGTTGTAAAGTGTCAGTGTGCATTTCAAGGCTCTTGTCTATTGTGCATAGGTATGAAATACCTTAGACCGGGATGGTCAAGTACCTGTAGAACTTTTTCCCCTGACTGTGTCCAGTTTAGTCAACTCCAATTCCACCCACTATGAAGCCACACCACCAACATTGGGGGTGGTTCTGTTAGCACGTGCTTTCTTTGAGTGACGTAACGCTGACCACTGCATCTATCTGAACTGGCGCTAAAACAATGTCTTTGAAAACGCTTGTGCTGTCCAGCGTCACGCTGACTGTAAAGGAAATCTAGCGCCCCAGAAAAAGCGAAGCCAAATGTGCTCTCTTGGGCTCCTGGCCATGGATGGCTGCACCACGACCGCGGATCATAGTCTTCCCAATGATGGGGCCAAATTACACCAGTTGGGAGCACTCACAGAAATACTTCTTACACGACATCTATATGTACAACCACTGACGTCCAGTCAGTCTCTCCTGTCCAATCTGCATCTACTGTATTTAACATATGTTGTTTATTTAGGGAGGAGAAAAGTAGAAACCATGTTTTTGGGTCTGCATGTAGGACAGTGTGTTCTCTCTATCTTCTTCACTGGCTGCTAAATATCCAGTCTAAAAGGCATGAAATACAGGAATTTTTGATTTACTTCGGTGGTCTGTAGAAAACTGAACAAGATTAAACCACTGATTGACTGACACAAGGCTCTAAGCACACTTTGTACAACCTGCTCATTGAAAAGGACACACAAAAGGACAGAAGCACATCTCAAGCATTCTCTACTAGTCAAAGATGCCAAATCAATATTGTTTATTTTCCCATTTTATTCTTTCAGCTATTTATATTTTGGGACAGAGTGAATGCACTTATCTGTATCATACTACTGATGGAAATAAAATATTGGCCAATACTACTACTACCACTAGTAATAATAATAATAATAATAATAATAATAATAATTATTATTAGTAATAATTAAAAATTACATGTTAATTTAACTGTCATAATGAATAGACCAACAGAAATTATACAAAATAATTTACAATAACCAGACAAAAATGTTTTTCTGTAAAATTACCCTTTAAAGAAGGTGACAGCAGAGATGTGTAGTATGCCCAACAGGAAAGGTAGAGTGCACTGTGTATGATTAAGTACGTGCATTAGACTATTCATGATTACGATCCAGAAGACCACTGACATACCAAAGTTAAATACATACAAATCCACAGAGATCAAAGTCACACTGCTGTTGACAAAGTGCAATGAAGCAGGACAGCTTTCCATTTCACACCAGAGAAAAATACTCACACACTCACACACTCTTACACACTCTTACACACTCTTACACACTCTTACACACTCTTACACACTCTTACACACTCTTACACACTCTTACACACACTCACTCTTACACACACTCACTCTTACACACACTCACTCTTACACACACACACTCTTACACACACACACTCTTACACACACACTTACACACACACTCTTACACACACACTCTTACACACCAAAAGGAGAAGAGCCCAGGCTTAATTGGGTGAAGACCAGCAGGTCATGCAGGCCACCAAAGGCCCAGTGCTGCACTCCAGAATAGTCCCTGCCTAAATGCAGCATGGCATATATCAGGAGTAAACAGATACTGGGTCAACCAGAATGCACTACGAAATATACAAGAATAAATCTTAGGTGGGTCAGACCAAAAACAGCATGGGAAGCACTAGCGTAGCTTCAATGAGAGTCCTTGTTCACTATTCTCTTAGTGGGCAGTTAAATGGGTCTACCAAAAATAGTGGATGAAGAGTAAGTGCAACTTAGAGGCAAGTAATAGGACATTTGAAGCACACGTCAATTGGGAAAAAGATCTGAGTTTGAGGGACAGCGTCAGGTATTATTAAAATGAGTGCCTTGTGGGTTTTTGCAATAAAAAAGGGTTCTGATAACAGGAGAGGTGTCTTAGCAGAAGATAAAGATACACCAGGACTTCCACAGAGGTGCACTAGCCTAGATTCAAGACCAACAGAGTAGCTGACAGGACCATTTCACTAAAAAGGCCTTTAAGACTCACATTAGCTTGATGTGTCGGAGAATGTTGTATAAATTTGGCAGAATTAATCATTTACAAGCGTAATCTTCTAGAGCAAATACACTTTGCGTGGGAAATGCTTTGCTAATATTGTCATTATTATTACTACTATTAACTTGTTTGACTTTGTCACGCAAAGTTGTGTCATCTACAGGGCTTGGGCTTTAAACAGCATCACTGAGGATCAATAATGGGCAATGCATTTTTTTAGCTGCCAAAGCATGACTCTACATTTATTTCTTACAGGCAGCTAGAAATAAACATATAAAAGAAAGACAGCAGACACACAGTAAGTGAAAAGGCTGGATTAGATGAAGGTTGAATTATTCTTTTGTTTTACTGCTTAGTGTAAATTAACCTGTTAAATGCAAAATTGGCCTGCTTGGCTGAGCACTCCCAAAAAACTATCCACACCAACTAAATACACTTGTTTCCTCTAGCTCAGTGTGTTGCACAGGATCACCCACACACACCATTATCTGTCTGAGCTTACAATATCAATGCAGTTTTGGGGAAAATCACTTCTACAAGCATGTAATCCAGAACATGAGCATATATACATACAATTCCCCCCAAACTCTCCCAAACTACGGGCTTGGTTGAGAAAACACCGATCTGTAATCAGTGACTGTGCTCTCATGAGATGGTATAACTGGTTTTATTTTGTGCTCTGTTTATGGTTGTTAACTAGTTTGCTAACCACAACAAGAAAGTGTTTTTTTTGCCAGTCCTTTGGTCCAGCCTTCTTTAAGTCTAAAGGCCAGACTGAAATTTTTTAGTGTGGCTGTGTCTCTTGGAAGGAGGCTTGCCTTCTTATGTGGTCTCAGACGATTTCCCTTAGAGGCTCCTCCGAGGAGGCCTTCTGAATATTTAGGTTGATGACAACAGCAATGTTTTGGCAACACAGGTGACAATATGCCAGCTATCCCTGCTTGTACATCTGACAGGTAAAAACAAGCCCTCCTTAAGGAGGCTGAGCAAGAGCAGCCATGTCTGCAGTCAAAAATCATTAATCTACAGCAAACTAGTAAAAACGTAAAAAGAAAACCCTGCCATTCCAAAGTAGAACATACAAATTAAGTGTCAAAAACACTGTTATTAGATGGTTCTTGCAACGATAGCAAAGATGCCTGGAGCTAAGTGGCTAACAAATGGCACAATTTTCCCCTCAGACACCCACCATCCAAGAACTAAAGCACTACAGAAGCCCGCCTAGCCGTGAATAATAAATGTCTGGCTATTATAGGACTTCCACAAACAGCACTTTAGTGTTAATCACATGCTGTCAAGGAAGTTCTTAAAATGTGGGACTCGGGTTGCTGTTCAGTCTTTTCATCACTTTTGATTGTTAAAGTAACAAAATGGTGTGATTTCCCACTCCTGGCGGCACGCTAGGCCTTTTCTCTGCATGCCTCTTTGCTTCCACAGTTTAGGGGTTAAGAGGGTCATTTGGGGTTGTGTAGGGTCAGCGGGTCTTGAGGGGTAACGTGAGATGGTGTAAGTGGTGCCTGCTGACAGACATTAAACACCTTCCAGCATAGATTCTCTAACTCAACTATACCATTTAAACATTTAGTCACAAATGTGTTTTTTTATACACATAGTAAACAAATGTAAAAAAAAAGAAAAGGGAATGACAGAGTGATTATTGACATTACAGTGAAATAAGCCACTATACACTCGAACAACAAACAAAAAACTTACGCTCTTTAATTCAATCCAATGTTTTTTCCCCAAAGGCTTTATTTTCTTTTTTACAGATGAAAAAACAAACTTTGAAGGAGAAACACATCTGTAAAAACAGTACCTGCTTTCTTAACTACATGGGTGTCTCCCTCCGACGGCTGGTCAAACACTGCAGCTAAAGCACGGGTTGATAGAAGGCTCTCATGTCTGTGTAAACTCTGCTAGTAAGGTTTTGAAGACAGCAGCTACCAGCGAAGACCCCAATCAGAATGTAATTCATAAAAAACACAGCAGCCAGATCAGGGACTAGATAATCCCCTGTGAATTTGAAGTCAGCTGTGAATTTGAGCTGTCCAGTAAATGACAATGACTAACTGTGAGAGAGAATACTAACCTTAATATGGATATTTTGGGTTGAATTACTTTGAAGCATAAATATCAATGATAAATGTGAAATCATATACTAATAAGCAAAGTGTTCTGAGACCATTTGTTAACTATGATTTCAGTCTGTAAAACCACACCTGCATCTGCTCACTCAGACCATGGACTAACTCAGAGTTTCTCAACTCTGGTGCTGGAGGCACATTCAAGTGTTTTCACAGTGTTCCACACCTGATCCAACTAATCAGCTCATTACTCCCCCTCACTGAGCTGAGCTGGGTATGTTAAGGCAAGGGAAACATTAAAATGTGCAGAGTAGGGGGCCTCTGGGACCAGGGCTGAGAAACACTGAACTAACCCATCAGTCATGTGGATGTAACATGGAGGTCTAGTCCGTTTAGTCACGGTTTCCATACACTGAACATCTCTATATGTCATTACTTTACCTACTTATGAAGTCTTTAACTGGAATTTAATTTAGCATGCAATGTGTGATGTTAAATAAAAACATGATAACAGGACCATGGCGTTATAAGGTAAAAGTAGTACTGGCAACACACAGATTTTAGATTTAACTGTTAAAAATATTTGAAACCAGTATTTAATGATAGTTATAGCATGTTATGGTGATGCTGTTACGCTGCACTAAATGGTTTCATTTTAGCTCATGTGTAAGCTTAAAGAAATAAAGGCTATATTTGTGCGTTTTAGAAATGTTTATGTATCAGGATTGGCCTACCTATCCCACATTAGTGCATCTATAAGATCGTCCACCTTTAATCACTTTTGTAGACAGAAAATAACAGCTTTTCTCATCTTGGGATCTTCCACTGCTTTACTATACATCTCAAAAGATTACATAAAATGGTGAAGTTTGGGGTTATAATTCCAAGGGCTTACGAACATATACATAATTATGTCATATAACGATCATATAACCTGTTTGTGAGTGTGTGAGTAGATGAGAAGTGTGCTTTAGGTGTGTGAATTGATCAGAGTTTTGGTTAAACATGGGTGGGGAGTGAATGGTGTCATGCAGGTATGCTGGAGGTGTGTGGTGGCTGTGTGTAGGTGCAGTGTTGGTTTTACTAGTTTTCACTACACATACAAAGTGGATTTCACTCAAAAAGAAATGCATTCATTTAAAGTTACACAACCTATTATGATCTAATAATAAGTGTCAAAAGATGAATTAACCATAGAGTTGAAAATAACTTGGAACAAAAAAAGTACACAAAGCTTCAGCAACAGAATAGAATCCAGTTTGGGGTGTGGCAAACACATGTAAGCCAATGTATAATTACTCTCAATCTGTTCTCCATAGAGAGCCTGCTCTTTAAAGCACATTACGACACACAAATCACCCTCCATTCTGGGCCAAAACCAGGAATGCAATTCCTTATGTGGTCAGATGAATCCACAGTTGCAGAGTATTTAGACTATCTAGGATGCTACCGGAAAAAGGAACAAAATGCTGACTACACACGGGTCTGGTTAGATGAGTTGAAGTTTACCCTCATGCTTTGGTGGGCAGAAGCTATTTTGGTGTGTCTTGGGTTTAAGTGCAGGCTTTGCAGAGGCTAGAAAAGAATTCTCCAAAATCCAGAGAGCGCACCAACATGCTTACAGAGTTGGCCTTCACCCTCGGTTAGAATCTAGTCATATAATTTAGACTTAGATTAGTTGATTTGGGGTCTGGAACACAACAATACTGACCTCAGTGAACGCGATTATTAAAAAATATATTTATTCTAGACGAAAAATGTTTACATAGCCAAGAGTACGATGAATAATTCATGTGCAAAGGTTTGGAGAGACTTCTTCTAGTTGGTGAGCTCAGCTTCTCTGTGGGGAATCCACTGCTGGCACAGGTGTGCTGCTATGCGCACATAGCTCGTATAACCGCATAAAGAAAAACACTGCTAATAGAATGGGACGCTATGGAGCTGCCGCACACAAGCCTGAAGCCGTCATGCACAATGCCAAGCATCGATTAGAGGGGTGTTAAGTCCCCTATCACTGAGGACAACATCAATAACAAAATGAATAAATAAAATACAGATAGTCATGCACATAGCAAATCAAAGTGCTTTACAATGAAATGGTATGTGTCCAAATACATTTTAAATCAAAGCTAAACTAACAACCTAATTATCTAGTAAGCTATAGAGGTATCCACGATCTTGGGATTCCCACTAAAAAAACAATAAAGGCATGTATGTTTTTTTCCTCCATAATGCTCTAGGAAGGAAACGGTCTAACTTTAACAATATTTCTTAAATGATAGAATGATAGAACTTTAACATAATTTAAAGGTTTATTAAATGAAATAAATAGAGGTCAATCTAAAAAGAGGAATGGCAGTGTATAATTTTCAGTTAGTCAGTGCAGCCATGATTTCTCTTATATGTCCTGACCAGTATAAAGCAAGAAAAGAAGCAGCCTTAAAATGGAACCTTGTGGAACTCTCTAAATCTTTATTTTTAGACGAGTCATTTCCCAACACAACACGAAACTGTATGTTTTGTCATTTAAAGCTGATAGGCCTCTCCAGTTTTCAGGTTGAGCTAGATTTTATTATCAGCTGTACTTAATGCTGCCCTTAAATGGAGTTTATATTAAGAGCGCTAAGCCTCAAGTCCTTTTAGTAAAGACTTCACAGAGGTGGTCTAATTTACAATGTGTAGTACATCATTTTGCAGATAGTAAAGAACCTCCTTGGAAAATTCATCTTATCAAAGATTGATAAGAGAATAAAGATGCCCTAGATGCTCTAAAAAAGTTTCTCCCAGCATTTCTACTGGATTAATAAAAATATTCATGTGATCCAACAAATATAAAAGTATGCATAATGATATAAGAATCATATTGGCATCTGCAGATATTCACATGAAAATGATCAGCATCTGACCAATATTTTACTAATATTTCAAACCAGTTTGATCAGTTATTGTGTTGTAGTAAGTGCAGAATATTTGGAAGGCTGAGCTATTGAAGTAACTTCTGCATTTTCCATCCAGCAAAAATACTGCTTAAAAAAATTTTATTTTTTAATATTAAAGTTTCATTTTGTGTCAAAAAAATGGAAGGCACATATAGAAACAGTCCAAAACCACTTAAAGTTTATTATTCTTTATTGGCTTACATTAAGGGTTAGACATGTTTTTTCCTTCGCCTCTAAAGTTTCTTTGTTGTACAAGAGTAAAGTGTAAATTGTCATACGTGAACTCATCCTGTGTACAGGATGAAATTCTTCCTCTATATTTAACCCATTCACCAAGTGAAGCAGTCTTGGGATTCAAACCCACGACCTTCTGATCACAGGGCCAGCTCCCTAACCGCTATGCCACCAGCTGTCCCAGATACGAGGTCGTAGATATGAGGTTTTGTTCTGACAGGAACACATTGTTAGATTTTCTACATTCGATTCATATTTATATAATGGCACTGGCGCCAGCAAATATGAACATAAAAAGCTGAGCTAGCATCAGCCTACAATCCCCAAATGGATGCACTGCTACTTTTTAGTATATTGTATAGCAGGAACACATGTAGCAATACTGCAAAATGGAATATAATATAATTACAATCCTTTCACTCATCCGTGAAGAGATCAGTCAGCATATCCTCAGAATCAATGTCCCTGTGCCTTGTTCTGCTCAGGCTTCAATAAAGAATAGGAGGCGACTCTATTCTCTGAGCAGGGCTGGAATGTTTTTATCACATCATGCATTAGTGGCGGATGCTGCGCAGCCAGAGCAAATTTGCGCAGTTTCCAAGACGCTGACTCACTGTCTGTCTCAGGCCTGTCACCGTGCAGAAAAGTGCATCGTCACACACACACACACACACACACACACCTGCTCTTACATCAGGAACCCAAATCCAAAAAGACTCATCTGTCACACAGATTTCTCATATATGTCTTATTACCCTGAAACAATGTCAGCACTTCTGTAACTGCGTGCCCCGCCCTCGACTTCAAGGCCCCGATAACACGTTCATCAGTCCAGTGATCTGCCCCTGTTCCACGGATCTGAGTGAGGCGCTTTTTCCTCACTTGACAGCCACAAAATCTAGTACAGAAATAGGCTGAACTCGGAAACTCGCCCCAAGTGGCTCTGCCAGCATGCAATCCTCGTATCGAACAGTTAGTGGCAAGAAAGAAGACCATTTTTTTGGTGTCAAATAATGAAATAGTGACTAGACCTGTAATTTAATTTAGGTTCAAAGTTTGCACGTTCAGCACTATTGGGCACTGTTCAAAAGTGAAGTTAAAAGAAAATATATCTATACATGCATGCGCAACTGTGGGACCGCACGGGGGGGGGGGGGGGGTTTGGGTGCGTACCAATTCATTAATGCAGGCACTCATTAGAGTACAATAGCAAAAAATGTCAACCCTTGTTAATGTGTACACTTTCAACACGTTCTTCATCCCTAAGAATTTAATACTATTTTTGTTACTGTTGCCTTTAAGACTAATATATGTAAATGACCCCTGTTCTAACTGGCTATCCTGTATTGTGCCTCATGCAAAAGGCAATTTCGGACAGAAATTCTTATTATAGTATCAGTGAGAATGGGCAAGCCAACACAGCTGCAGACTAAACAGGCATCTCATGTTAATAAGTTGGTTATTGTGACATCACAAATAACAATTAATCCTAAATGTGTTGTTTCTGCAATTATTTTTTTCATACATCGACTACATGGACTAGGGACTGAATGGTATGTTTGAAAATGATAAGAATTCTTACCCAGCAAACAACATCTTTTCGGAAAAAAAGGAAATCTAGATGTTCTACAGTACAGCCCCTTTAACAATAAGAAGTTAGTATCATTGTCTACGTTGATATAGCATATGGGATTGCAGCATTCTGTTTCAATAAGTTAGCACATATAAACGGAGACAGTGGATAATAGTTTAGCACTCTAAACAGAAGACCGCTGGATTATAGGATTACTGTTGGATTACATATTATGTTTTCAGGAGGCGGGCGTGGAACAGAGAGACCAAGTGAGACCAGGTGCTGACCCTGAATTAAGAGGAACATGCTGACAGTTTATAGGCGGCCAGGATCAGCTCCAGCTCCACCATAGTGACAGCTAGAGGATCACACTGACTCACACAGTCTTTTCTTAATGAGTTCATTCTATAACGTGAACCCAGTTCTCAAGAGTGCAGGGGTTATTTAAAGAGAGATTAGGCGCTTGACATATACAGCTTTATTAGGAACACTCTAAATCACCTTTTTCACCTTTAACTGGTAAACTAGTTTATATACTTCCAAAGATGTTTCATTAGAAACAAAGCCTTCTTAAAGAAAAGGTTGCACAGTTCGTAATTACTCCTGGCCAGCTTGCATGAAAGGCTAGTTTTAGCAGGGGAGAGTGAAGCAGAAATCTGCTTGTCATGTAATGTATGCAAATTACAGTGTGCCTGGGTACATAAGTCAGCAGTAACCACAACAATGAGTTTCTGCAACAAGGCCGTTTGGCATAATACATAAAATGATTCAAAAAGACATTTAGGAATGTGGCTATGCATGTTGGGCAAATTATGGACTTTTAAGCATCTATTGGTCGGGCAATAGTCTGACAATCAGCACTGCAAAGCAAGAGTACAGACTATATAAGTAAGTACAAGACACAATGATTACAAGGGAAAACATATGACCACTCATGGTCTTCGATTTAACTACTAATCACACGTCACTTGATCTATGTTATTCTATATGGCCAGTAGACTACGATAGTACACACCTGGCCGTCTACAAGAGCATCAGATAAAGCACGGGCTTCTTCCTGAATGGTGTGGTCACAGCCAGTAGACATAGCAAAGACCCACACAATGACTGAGATGGGTGTGCAAACAGCAAATCACACTGGCTTTGTTCAGGCTGATTTAGAGAGCTATGAGCAACCAACGGCAACTCTGACTCCCACCACCTCACGGTGCTCTTGAAAAACGGGCAGGTCAATAAAGCTACTCTTTCATCGACCAACCGCCATTCAAACCGTCCATCCTCCCTCTCTGACTGCGAGCCTTCATTTCTAAGCCACCTCAGCCAGCCAGCACAAACACCCACTCACACTAAAGGAAATCCCATGAGCTTCTCTAAACAAAGTTGCTGAAGAAGTTCACTGTCTGTCTGCACCAACACACCTGGCCTGGTGCAGGGATGCACAATGATAATGGGATCATGTCAGAAGCACTTTTATTAAGGTTCAGATTTGTAACAACGCACCAGATGGCACATTTCTCCATAATGCTAATCAATGAAAATCTGGTCCCAGTTTCTAGTTTCTACATTCTCCTGCATAAGTATCCAAAACATATGTGGACGCAATCACAGATCATATAACAGTGTGCGCATCATTTAAGCATTCCCAAAGACAGGAGTGCAGCTTTATAGCCCCCTGCTCACTTTCTGCTAGATGCAAATGCATGGTGCCTAATTTCTACATCTGTCTACACCAAACATACACCGCAAAGTTTAAAGCCAGGCTGTGCAAATGCGTCATGACAGCCAAGACAAAATGCAAAGACGAAAGTAAACAAAGCTCCTTAAGTGTCTGCAGTTAGGATGCCCCTCCTGCAGTGCATGCCCATGCTGTCTTGTGGGACTCGGGTGCATGGAGAAGACTGAACAGTTCAGTGCAGGTGGCTTTTCCAGAGGTGGGTGTGCACGCAGGTCTGTATTGTGGCCAGGAGACACACACTGACCGTGGAGAGCAGCAGGAGGCCTAATGAGTACCGGGCGGCTCCACGTTCACAGATTGATGCAGCTGCAGGTACACAGCCAATGACAACGTCAACACAGGACACACGAAGAAAAACGAGCACGAGTTCATACCTCACCGCCACGCGGACTGAACTCTCGTCCTGTCCGGTCGTCATGATTTGTCGTCCCGTGTTTATTCCTCGACCGCCGAGAAGAGCAGCAGCTCACCTCCGCCTCTCCCCTGCCATCACTGCACAGTTAGGACCTGAGAGTGTGCTGCAGGAGGGGCTCAGCCTGGTGTGCGGACATGCCGGGATGTCTATGATCTGTTCGCCAGCCGGACGGGAGCCGCGCCGTCGAAAGGAGAACCGCAATGCGTCACCAAGCCACGCCCACAGAACCCCTGCTATCACGATGACATCATAATACGCATATAAACGAGCGTAGCGACGGCAACAGCACTGTCACGTTACTCACAGGCGTGAGGTCACCAGTGCGAAATAAGAGGTGAAATTAAACTGCTAGCATTAATGCATCCCCAAATAATTGTTATAAGATCAGAATATAAGATTAACAAATTCCCTTTAAGATTTGCATAATATTTGTGTGCCTCTTCACCTTCTTCGTTTTAGTGAGGCCATCAGTTGGTGGTCTGGTAGTTAGGGAATTGTCCCTGCAATCAGAAGATCGTGGGTTTGAATCCCATGACTACCAGTGGCACCACTGAGGCAACCTCGAGTAAGGTTCGGTCCCCACACTCTGCTGCGCAGGCACTGTGTTCCCGGCTGCCCGCTGCTTCGCTTGGTCAATGGATTAAACGGGACACTTTACACTTTATCTTGATAATTTACACATTCATCTATGATACTAGGCATGTTTAAAAAACATATAATGATAATAATAATAGTAAAACAATATATGAAAAAACCCCACAGTGTCTACTTTCTGACTGAAGGGCCTGAAAAGTTGTCTGTTGAAATCAATGACAGTTGAAAGAAATACAGTGTGAACAGATGGTATGGTGGTATTGGGCGCACCCATGTGGTCTGTCCACATACACCAAATGCTCCTAAATGTAAAGTAAAACAAGATATGAAAACATGCCTTTTCCTACAAATAGTAAAGCATTAGAGGTGAGAGTGAATTCTGAACAGTGGAGGCTTGATAGGTGATACATGTTGCTCATGTACCTGTTCATAACAACTCTAATAACTGCAGAGCCGGCAGCAAAGATAAATAGCTCGCTCAGAGGGTGTCTTGACCCCCTTCCAGATGACCGTGTCCAGTTACTAGCTCTCTGGTTACATTTATAGACAGCCAGAGCTACAGTATAGTGGGGGGATCTCACTGTGATCCAAAAGAAACTGTACACTGTGACTGTGCAGAATACAGTAGGCTGTAGGAAGTTGTCACACACCGAAGACGTTAAGTGGGCCGGAGCAGTATAATCATAACATACCGTGCCTGACAAAAGTCTTGTCACTTAACCAAGTTGTAGGAAAAACAAATAATAACTTGACTTGTAGTGACTTTGCACTCACAGTTGTAGGTTAGTCCATACTTATTTTTCTTGATTATTTGTAATGTGATGTATAGTTCCTACAGTAGAATAAACAATTTTGTCATCACCTTTTGTTGTTTACAATGCGTGGTGTAGCTACCCACTACCCTAGAAAATGCATGAGTGTCTGTGACAGTTTGTGAACGGTGCTGAAAACAGAGAGGGCGAGAGACGTGACCGTCCGTCCGCCCGCAGACACTAACTGAGAGGAGAAACCGCATCAGCCCGTCCAACCTGAGGCATTTGATTTTTCTGAATGTCAGCCTGCACTGTGGACACACTGTTTGTTTACCGAGTTTTGTTCTGTGGATTTGTTTGCAGTGTTACAATTAAAAGTTTGATTAAAACATTTAAAAAAGAATGCCTGCTTTTGTAACAGAACAAATACACAGAATTAGAGAATTATGAGGCTTCACATAAAACACTAATTGCAAAAGGGTTTATCAACACACAAAGCATTCAGATTTGCCAAGTTAGGCTAAAATACGAGGCTACAAATGATGCTAAACTAAGAGCCGTTTGGGAGCCGAAAGAACCGGCTCTTCCTTGGGAGTCGAGTCACAAGAGCCGGCTCTCTGAAAAGAGCCGAACTTCCCATCACTAGACTGTACTGATCATTCAGTGAGCCCCATTTGCCGAGTAGACCAGTTAAATAGCACAGCTACCGTAGGACACTTAAAACATCCTGATTTATAAAGGAGTTTATTTTTACAAACGTGTTAGTCAAAGCAGCACAGCCGCAACACTCGTCTCCTGGTCCCGGTAGCCGTGAACTGAACGGAAACCTGAACCGTTCATCCGTGAATCAGTTCAGGGAGTCGGAGTCCTTCCTCCCAACAAGCACTGAATGATTCGGTGATTCGGTGAATCGGTGAACGAATCTTTTGATTCTAGCAATTCAGTACATGTAAAAGAACTGTCGTGCCTACGTTCCCCTCTCCTCTGACTAAAGGCAGAATATACTTGCTGTGAGCTACGAATGCGTATCCGTACACAGTTGCGTTGTCAACGTTTGTGCTGATGTACTTGTGTCGGTACTGTGCGTCGTAATCTGTAGTGTGTACTCCTTACCACCAGGGGCCAATGTCGGGGCCGCAAACCCAAAAAAATAACGAATACCCGTATCTTGACATCGTCATCTCTTATTCCTAACAAACATGTCTTCACTCGAAGAAATATTAATCTTCATTACACTGAGACGGCACCAGAGAAGAAAACGCAAATCGCGGAGATGATACATTCGATCAATGAATAGATCTCTTCAGGAAAATGGGGAATTCTTTTCTCTGGTTTTGCCAATGAGAAACAGTGACGAGGAAAAACATCGAGAATATTTTCGAACGTCTCCTAAACTATTTGACGAATTGCTCCGTCGAATTCGCCCTCATACTGAGCACAACCAGACTCACAGTGACCCAAGCTTTCCCACTGAAAGTGAACCATATGCGCCCTGATCCAGGTCAGTGTGCATCATTCTCTCGCCATCATTATTTCACTATCAATATTTAATGTGATCTTATGTAAAGTAACAATGACTGAATTGTACTTGACAAATAAATAAAACATGAAAAACAAAGTTTTTAATTGAATGATTAAAAGTAGTTTTTTTTCAATAAATTAGTTTAGTTAAAATCAAAATTTTATCAGCAAAATGGAGGGTGTTTGGAAAGGCTATGGAGTGTTCCATTGACATCAGGACATCACCAAACCCTGTGTTGCTCTTCACAATTTTCTCTGCGTGAGTGACTCATGAATAGGTCCCCTGTACTCCTCATCCGCAACCAGATTAGGAACAGCCTCCCTGATCCAGTACAGAAGGTTCATGAGTAATTTCTGAAAACTGGATAGGGATATATTGATAATAAAAAAACAAGGTTGTGTTATAATTACCAGGAATATATTTCTTCTAAACTTCACAGATAAATTCATTGTTTGATTGACGTTCTTAAATCGTATCCGTCAAAAATAGAATTGATGCGCATCTCGACGGACTGCCGGACAGATGACGGAACAGAGACATAGCGGAGACGCAACGCATCCGATCTGGTGTAAACTGATGCATTTACTTTATTGGCAGCGGTGAGCTGCGGCTGCCGTGTCGGAGACGCACCGCAGCACAGACGCATCCGGTGTAAAACAGGGGTAAGTCAGTTTGTCCAGACTGTGTCCACATCAGATCACACCTATCACTTTTAAATAGGATGCATGGAAAACAAAAACGTGCATTGGCTGTTCCACAGCCTGTCAGCCACGACTTGCGCTGGAACTAACCCCTGCAAAAAGTCCTGTTGTAGGCTTTAACTTTCTCCTTAGTTGGCTGGGTGATTCTAATTTTGGGCTTGTCGGGTCCTATCTCCTTAACTTGGATTTTTTACGCCATCGTCCTTCTCACAAAAGATAATTCAGTAATGATCTAACCGAATTTGGTGGAAGTTGCCCCTCAACTGTTGTCTTCGCCATCCTCCCTCTCTGACTGACTGACTGACTGACTGACTGACCTGAGAACGATCCAAAACTTGCTTGCTTTTTCTGAAGCAGAGGCAAAATTTTCAGCGCCCCAGAACCATTTAATTCGGCGATGCTGATAGGTAAAACATTTTTTATTTTCGCCTAGCAACCACACACGATTGGCTATTTCGCTGCACTTCTGGGGCACTCATAAAAGAAGAGAAATGATTGGTGGAAATTCACTGTTGAATGAAAGTCAGTTGGTGGAAATGTTGTTTAAATAATTCAGATTGCATGTAGGCACGCACTACTAAATATATATATATATATATATATATATTTATATTATTTTTAGATATATTATATTGTCCCCCACATCTGGGAGGGCGGGGCCTGAGCGCCCCCTATGGGCCAGCCGCAACTGGACAAGGTGCAGAAAGAGCTGGAGCTGGTGTTCTGGTCTCGCTGTGAACCAGAGTGTTGTGTTGATCCTAAACAATCAAGAACAACAGATCAATGATAATCTAATAATGTCACACTAATATTATTGTTCATATTAGGCTAAAATCCTGTTCGCTGACCTGTTCACTGAAGCCATGGGTGGATCTCTATCTCCTCCAGGGTTGGACGATCTGCTCCGTTGTGGCTCAGGCACCAACAGATCAGGTCCCGGCACACTGTAACACAGCACCCAGGGATACTGATCAGTAGAGAATAATCTAACATAACTAATATATGCTGATATAATGCTGAGGTTCATGAAAAAAGGTCAGAAAAAACTCCAGTAAGGAATATCTTGTTTTCATCAAAGCGTATGATATTTACTAGGAGGGCCTACAGGGGGTCCTCAAGTTACACCACAGATCCGTTACTTTGAAAGTGATGTAAACCGAATTTTTCTGTAAGTCGAAACACACACTAGCCCCTTACCGATCCTAACACAGCTGTAAAATCATAAAAGCACAACTAAGCTTCCTCACTCATGTGCCACGTTACTGCATATTCTTCCTCCACGCGCAACCAAACCTCGTAGTCCGTGAGTACGAGGCTAGCGGTGTAAGTCGAGTGGGAGTGAGTGTCGTAAACTCGAAACATCGTCTGTCGAGACTGTCGAGACACCCAGTCTAAAATGCTTTCTAGCATCACCACTGTCCTACATTTGTTTGTAGCTATTCAGTGTGTGTGTGTGTGTGTGTGTGTGTGTGTGTGTGTGTGTGTGTGTGTGTGTGTGTGTGTGTGTGTGTGT
>JBBJLR010000133.1:7854772-7864773 GCA_037577145.1 Brachypetersius gabonensis
TTGGGGTTAAGGGTCTTGCTCAGGGACCCAGTGGTGGTGTGCTGGAGGTAGGATTCCAACCTGTGACCTTTTGGTCCAGAGGCAAGTATCCTACCACTAGGCCACCACCACCATCAGGGTCAAGAGCTAAATGAGAATCCCATTCCCACCCATGTGATAGTGTGGGACAATGTCAGTTTCCACTGAGCTGCTCCAGTAAGGGAATGGTTTAACATCAATGAGCAGTTTATGAACTTGTACCTCCCTCCATACTCGCCTTTCCTGAATCCGATTGAGGAGTTTTTATCCTCTTGGAGATGGAAAGTGTATAATAGACAACCCTATACCAGAGTAAATCTTCTGCAAGCCATGGATTTAGCTTGTGGTGATATAGGTTAGGAATCATGTCAGGGCTGGATACGGCACACAAGAGGCTTCTTCCCCCGTTGCCTCAGGAGGGACGATATTGCTTGTGATGTTGACGAAGTGCTTTGGCCTGACCCAGCCCAAAGACGAGAAGAAGCAAATGGATCACGTTTACTCTGATTTTTGTCCCTTTTAGTATTGTATACTGTAGTACAGTGCATTGTATGCTGTTTACTGTACAATTAACAAATTGTACGGCCCAAAATATTGAGATTAAAAATTTGATTCTCCCTGAGAACACATGTTTTGAACAATGTGTTTTCTGTTTTTTGTTGTATTGTTTACTGACTGCTTGATAGTGTATATCATTTTGATCACTTTGTTTTTGAAATCAGTGCTTGATTTTGAACACAAGTAAAACTGTTTTTAAGCGAAAGTTTCATTTTGCAAGAGGAGTCAGAGGTTTTGTAAATAGTGCTTGAAGATGAGGTTTTGCATTTAATGGTTTCAGAAAATGGAGCAAGGTTTCAGAAATTGTTTTAGCAATTGAGGAAAAACTGTAACAGCAAGAACACAGACTCCAAAACTGCTGTTATTTGTTTATTTTTAACAGAGCACAGGCTCTCACAGCACTCGCGACACGGGAGCCACTGTCCTGAATATCGAGCTTCGGAGTTTTGGTTTCATCTATTTAAGCGATGGGTTTTCTCCAGTTTTCCGACCTGTTTTAGCTACTATTAGCAAATGAGACCCTTCATGACACACTACTGACTTCCAACTTTAGCACCTTAAACAAGCATTGAGAAACCGCTCGCAGCCAGTAGGCTACTCCACAGCTGTCAATGTTTAAGAGAACTGCCGAAACCATAATGTTTATTTTTAGGAAAAATCGTAATTAAACCAAAGAAAAAAAAGCCTTTCCTGAACTTTGTCTGCTGAAGCTTGTTCAGCTCCACCCCTCGTTCCTTTTTTTCCCCCTTCGGATCTGCATCAATCTCATTAATAACCTTTAATGCCCTCAGTTGATGGAAATCCGTCATAGCGACGGAGAACTTTAATCCATGTGAAGTGCTGCACATGCATTTCACAGCGACAACTCTGTATTTTTATTTCAATCACTTTGTAGCTTTCATGGAGGTTAAACATTATCTGGGTCTGTCTTGGATCAGTGTAAGGTCACAAAGGTCAGCTTCAAAAAAGGCTCAAAGGTTCCACAGGGTTCAGCAGACAGTCTAGAGCCTGTCCAGCTAAAGCATGACAGAAAATACATCCACATTATATTTAATTCTTCAAAATTTTATTTGTTACAGTTAACAATTTTTGGAGTAAGACACTTTATGAAACAGACAAAAAATCTGTACATTTATATCTTAGTTCAAATTTGATGTGCAAAGTTATATACAACATTATCAAAATATGCACCAGACCCTGAATACTTAAGTACCACGTAGAACAATTCAGTGACATTAACACATGACTGTCAGACACATTGATACTGGTGTAGGTCATACTTCATCCTGCGTGACTATATCTGTGTAAAAGCCAGAGGCAATGGCATTTTTCAACCAGAGAACACAGAGACTCCCACTGGTACTTCCATGTGTACATAAGAGAAAGTCAGTAGAAAATAGTTAATTTACAAGGGTCTAAATTCGAATGAAAATAGGGTTCAGTTGCTCGACTTTAAAGGTGCATTTTTTTTTAAAGCTTTGTTCTTGGCAGAGCGGTTTGTTCCCATGTAATGAACCATCTTGTCCCAAGTATCTGTCTTTCATTACTGCAGCTGCTACAGTAAAAACAAGGCAAAAATACTTCAATATGTACTGTAATGCAGCATAATTATAGAAAATAGCAAAAATGTTCAACATTGTGCAACATTGCAAGTAGTTAAATACTACCAATTGTTTTTAAATACTTACTGATATGTAAGCAATTCCTTCCTCTGGTCCCAGTGTCCCATAAGGCAACTTTCCCAATTCCAAATGAGACTAGAACATTTGAAACTGTCGATTTAGTTTAGTGACAAATATATCTAAAAAAACCACATTATCTAAAATAATTCACCCTTTACCACTCACCCAAACACTCATGCTTTAAACCCAAACACATTCCAAAGTGAAGGTTCCAAAAAGGGTTTAAAAAGGAATGGCAAAGACAAACTTTGTTTCTAAAAAATAACTCAACTGTAACTACCTTATTGAAACGTTCAGGGAAATTAAATGGATCTATTTATTCATCATCAAACCCTTTTTGGCTTTTTTATTTTCACTGAAAAAGTGTCCAATAATAAACATGCTAATGACAGATGATCTGTTGCCCCAATCAGGTACAGAACAGGTCACTCCAGATTAACTGTTCATTGACGTAAAAAAGTAAAGCCCCGCTCCGGAGTACCCATACCCATGCCACAATGAGTGCAGTATTTGTGTCAAAAACAAAAACATAACAATAATGCTAAATGTGCAAAATGGCATCACACACCTATATTTTACCTTTTGAAGGTCAGACATTGATCATGTATTATAGATGTGCTGCAGTATGAGTTTTTAAAATAAGTCTAGCACTTCACCAGCTATAACGCTGATTCTCTGGAACGTATGTAGACCCTCATCCCAAAGTTACCGAAAAATGCATGCAGCTCATTTAGAGACAGAGAAAGGAGAAAAAAGCCTCTGTGAAGTCTATTCTCCATCAGAGATTTCTTCATCTGAGAGACGGGTGCCGCCTTTTACCATGATGTAATGCCCATTTTGGCCACTGAAGGCACCACAGGTGCACAGCTTCTGGTTAAACAAAGTCTCTATGTCCTCCAGCATGAGGCCCTTAGTCTCTGGCAGACATCCCAGCACGAAAATGAAGCCCAGCAGAGCCAGGCCTGAGTACAGGAAGAATGCACCTAGAACAAGCAGCAAGTGTGTTTAAAACACAGCAAAGTTTTCAGTTTACTACAACCAAGATGAAACACTTCACAAATGAAATGGTATCAAGAACAATAGGTTTGTATGCATCATAATTACAAGTAGCTTCTATTATTTTACTTTAAAGTTGCTGTCATAACAGTTTTTAAAGACAAAGTGGCCTGATTGTATTGCTAATGTATTGAGACTGTCCACAACTCAGATAGTAAATGCTGTGAAACAGGTCAACTGTGAAAATGTCATAATTTTGTATTTTTGCCTATTCTTACTATAAGGTTAAATAGGCCTCAACAAAAAAATCACCTAGAAGGCAATGCAGCCTCTTACCATAGTATGTGAGGTACTCAGCCACATGGAGGAACGTCAGTGACACAAGGACGTTGCAGATCCAGTTGACTCCAGCAGAGCAGGCATTACCTGTGCTCCGAGCCCAGAGTGGGTAGATCTCAGAGTTCACCGTCCATGGCATTGGACCCATCCCTGCAGATACATAAACAGACAAGCTTTAGAGTGTGAACTGAGAATAAACATTTCAAAAAGTTGAAGTTCTTCCAATAGAACAATGGCTGGAAAACATGGTTTCATTTCTGTAATAAATTTGGCGTTTGTCATAATAAAACACTGATATGCTATGTTTGTATGTGTAAAACCCACTGCCAAAAACATTATTAAAAATTAAAAGTTAAATTCTATAGTTTAGAATATTTTTGGGAATCTAATTCTCATGTGGAAAGAGTTTTATTCCACACCAGATCTCAAACCCTGCCTTACTTAATAGAAAATGATTACACTGTATTCAAAAACATGTAGTGTATGGCTTTCCTCACCTGGAGCAAAGAAGGCCAGGTAAAGAATAAGACCCAGCAATACTATCCAGGAGTAGGGAGTTGGACAGTAGTTAAATGCCCAGAATGCACTTGAGTTGCCTTGAGTAGTATTGGAGCACCTGAATGAGGTCAAATTCACTTTATACAGTGGAAGAAAAATAAATAAAGCAAATCTATAATAACATCAAAATAAAAGAAGGAAGTTAAACACTGTATTTGTTTAAAAAACAAAAATAATACAAATTTAGAGAGAAAACAGGGTGAGCAAATGTAGGTCTTTTGACATCTCTGAAAGACATTTTAAAGCACAAAGAGATGGACTCATACATGCCACTTGCGGCTTTTTCTGTGTTGGCTGGATCAATGGGATCACAGGAGGAGCTTGTAATATTTGAGCCAGTCTCACGGTAACAGAAGCCACAGCCTGGATCCAGCATGCAGTATTCACACACACTGGGAATACACGTAAAAAAAGGAGCAGTGTACACCAACATACTGTGAATTGCACTAAAACACATCTGCTTAAATGGTTCAGCACATATTATTTTATATTATAACTCACCCATAGTGTGCGCAGGTTGAGTTGCTGGAAGCGGGGTGAAAAGTCACTTGAGGCGAGGCCTGAGCAGAGAGCAGAAACCCCACAGCTAGAACCGACAGACTGGCCCCAGTGCCTCAGAAATACAGCATACAATAAATCCATTATTATTACTGACTAAAGGGAACAGAAGCATTGACTTTTCTGTACAGTAAATGTTGTGAATGAGGCTGTGCCCTCACCAACGATACTGCCCAAAGTCAGCTTTCTGCGGCCCACTCGCTCCACCAGCCACACCCCCACCAGTGTGAACAGGAAATTGGTGAAAGCTGTAGCAGCAGCCAGCCAAATGGCGATCTTGTCATCCCGCACTCCTGCCATCTGCAGTATGGTTGCACTATAGTACCTACACAAATAAGAAAATACACCCACAAAATGTTACAATTACATAAAAGTAAACTTACTTCAATCACACCTTGCACACCAGTAAAACATTGCATTAAACAGGGCTCTTCAGAAGAACTAATGCATCATAACATCATATGCTTTTGAGCTTTCCCCATTTCAGTGTCTATAAGGCTTGGAACAGTGGGCTCATAAATATTGGTCTGTTTTTAATCACTGTTACTAAAACATTTTTATAACATCAACATGGAATCATACAATTGCAATTTAAATCTGGACCATGATTATTCATACATACAATACAATATTTACTTCTATGATTTATCTTGAGTATTTGTGGAACTCTACTGCCTTTGATGTTCACATACTTTATCCGTTTTGTGCTATTTAAGTAATCCATTTTCTTCTCAAACTGGATTCTTCCCCATGAAAATTCGTCAGACCTGAACTGTGGCTTTCTGTGCATGAAATATCTCACAAAGGTGTTTTGGTTGTTTTGCATTTGTGTTCATATTTCTATTAAAATGGCCAAATTTTAAATACCTGGAAACTGCTTCTAACGCTTCAATACGAAAAGAGTGTAATTAGCAAATTCGCACATTTGCAAAGAAGAACAGAAATTGAAAGAAAAATTCTGTGAACAGCATATTGGCATAACAAAGAGAGACCGGGGGACTTTGATCTGTGCAAACTTGTGACTAAAGCTATAACACTAGTTTATTTGCTCAGAGAACTTCCCTTTGTACTTGCACTAAACTAAACAGTATTGTCCATTATTTTAGAAACCCCGCTGGTAGCTTGTAAATCATTTTCAAACCTGGAATTTTTATTCCAGGTTACCAAGTCTGTACTGTATGCTTGCTAAGACCAAATTTCAGCTAGAGCCCAAACTACCTGGAGGGGATTAGTACTAAACGAACTCAATAGGTGTGTGACCAATGGGACAGTGAGTAAAGTACTTTTTAAGCAAATAATTTCACTCACCCTGGCAAATACACCTTTTTCTTCTTGTTAAATTTCTGTCAGAGTCATCAGGCCCACCTTTTCTCACTCAAAGTAACAAGTTACAGCCTTTTTTGTGTTGAGCTGCAACATATAATGGACTGCCCGCCCTCATGATCAGTGTGTACAGTCAATAAATTGTCTTACATTACAGTGTTAATCCCTGAAAGCTGCTGGAACATCTGAAGGCCGCAGCCCACAATGAGGGCTCTCCGGGCAGGGGCGCAGGTTAGGATACGCCAGAGTACCGGCCGCCCTGACAAACAGGCAATAAAATGCAGGACAATATTAAACTGTTAAACTATACCTATGGTCTTACATAGGTCTTGCAGTACTCTGTGTGTTCTAGTCCTCAGCTCCTATCTTAGCAAAACCAGTTTTTCGTGCGCTTCATTAATGTATTGCATGTTACAATTAAAACCTTTGCCAACTGTGGCTGCTCACCTCCAGACTCTTTTCCCTCTTCCTCTACGATGCTCTTGATGCTTTCGTACTCCTCGTCCACAGTTGCTGTGGCTCTGATCTGTGTGAGCACCTCACGGGCCTGCTGGGATCGACCCTTCTGCAGGAGCCAGCGAGGACTCTCAGGCAGGAAGAAGAAGCCTACAAACTGCAGCACGGCAGGGACTGCTGACAGACCCAGCATATACCTACAGAACACCCCACAATACACAGACAGTGCTATCAAAGGTCAGAAACCAGTAGCAGTTGTTTTATCTTACTGCAGTAACATATAAATGCTTATTTTGTATCTCTCTTAGAATTGCAGAAGCTCAAAATAAACTTTCTTTGAACGAATAGGAGTATGAATTTTGTGTTTTGCTCTGCATTTCATACCTCCATCCGCCATGATTCAAGTAACTGAAGGCCCCATCCACCACACTGGCTATGAACTGACCACCGGTTATGAAGAGGGTGTTAATGGTGACTAGCTGACCCCTTAGGTGGGGAGGAGAGACCTCAGCAATGTACACCGGCACTGTCATGGAAGCTAGGCCTGTGGGAATTCAGTGATACATATTTGTAAAAGGCAAATATTGTACAAAGCCAAGAGATGAGTTTTTGTTTTATGATTTGTTTTGAAAACTAACAATTGGTCCAAATACTCAGTAATACATACACTATATGTCCAAAAGAATCCAGCCGTGTAATGCACTTTAGTTCAAATCATTGGTGTCAGATATTTAATCTCTGGCTTAATCTTTACAAAAGAACACCGGCAATACAATGTGATGTGTTGAAGGTCACCATGCCCAAAGCCCAGTTGTGGTTAGAAGGCTTATTTGGGGAAAATACTTCCTTGCAGTTTTACTGACTAAATGAAGGTCATGCTTCTGGCTAGGGGGACATAAATCATACAGCGCTGGGCTGTGGAACATGAGTGACAGATGAACTGGGGTGGCATTTGTGATCCAATACTAATAATTCAACATCCAACAGGAAAGAAGACACTGTCACTGCAGCAACTCCCAATAAATGCCTTTGATTACAGCAGAAACGTTGGACGTCTAGCTTGGGGCAGCTGGTGGCCCCTGCGATCAGGAGGTTGTGGGATGAATCCCAGTACTGCTAGAGGTACAACTGAAGTACCCATGAGCAAGGTCCCATCCCCACACACTCCCTGTGTATTGTCTGCTGCTTCACATGGGTGAATGGGTTAATCGCAGGGAACAGTTTCTCTGTGTGCGTGGTGCGTGTTTACGAGTAACAAATCGACACATACACTTTTGGACATTTCACGTAGTAAACAGATATGTCACATGACAAGAGACATACCAATGCCGAGGCCAACGATGAGCCTTCCGAGAAGGAGGACCTCTTTATTGGGGGCCAGGCTGAGAATGACGCCCCCGACGGAGAAGATGAAGCTGGCCAGCAGGATGCAGAGTCTGCGCCCCAGTGCTTCGTTCAGGAAGCCCCCTGCCAGCGCTGCGAGCGCCGCGGCCCCCACAGTGCTGGACACCAGCAGCTCCTGCCACAAAGCACTCAGGTTAAGCTCCTTCTTCAGAAGCAGCATGGCTCCAGAGACCACCCCGGTGTCGTAGCCGAAGAGGAAGCCCCCCAGAGCGGAGAACACGGCCAGGAGGTAGACAAACCTGGCAGAACCATCCTGACCGGTGGCTGTGCTCGAGTCCCGGGTCCTGATCAGACTGCGCTCGTCCTCCACTTTCCTCCCTCCGGAGCCCCCCTCCATCATCCGGAGCTGTACACCATCCTCTGGATCACAGAGCAGAGTAGACATCCATTTACAGCAGCCCCACAGGACGACGGCGCGCCCACTCGCACGACACACACACGGACGCGCAAAACACGAAACCGAAAGTCACGCAAACACCTGAGCATGCGCAAACACAAAACCCAGAAAGAAAACCTGCTAAATTAAAATCCCACACTGACCTCCACACACACAGCCCCACCTGCTGGAAACCATGAGAAAAACATATCATGTTTTCATTACAACTTAAAATTTTAATAAGAATCAGTAGGCATATTCTTTGATCATCGAATATATTGGGGTAAATATTACATACATAAAAGTAGATGCTCTAGTGTGCCCATTTTAAAACTGAAATTAAATCTTTACAACATCGTGAAAAAGCAGTAGAAAGCAATTGTAACCACGGATTGAACTATTTATTATTCAAAATGGAATAATAATTCCAATTAATTTAATGGTAAAGAATGACATTTAGCAACAATATAAATAACACGTTTTCAGGCGTCCGTAGCGCATCGATAGTGGTATTAAATATTAATAGCGTGAATATTTAACCGTTATTGTAAAAGCATTGACAAAAGTAATTGCAAAATATGTCGTATGCATAATAAATTCAGCATTAAAAATACATTACAAGGTTAAATCTAATTAATTTCAGGCCACAGCTTTCATTAAAGGTCGTCTAGCAAATACTGTCCAGAGAACTATTACGATCTTGATTATGCATTCTTGGTATAGTCCATTTGTGCATTTACTATTATTTACAATTTTCTGTCGCTCATTCATTTCTCTTTGTAGAGCGGTGTGCCGAACCGTGACTGAAAAAATACAACGTGTATTCCATCATCACACATTACAAAACTAAGTAGATTTCTAATAAAGAGTGTATTTTTTTAACAAGGGACAAGAGAAACTCACCTTTTCTCTTCTAAAAATGTTCGTTAAAGTTTAGTTGAGGGACGAGTGTCCCGTGCTGACACTTCCTGTTTGAAAGTTGAGCAGTCATATGACTGCAGTCCCGCCTGTGGGAGACTCCAGACAGAAACACGGGAAACATTCTTCTGCACTCCACCAGCAGCACAGGGAGAAATTGAGATGTTTCTCCTACTTTCTGTGCGAAGTTAGTGGTCGCGTTGGGCTTGGTTTGTGGTTTCCCGGCCTGGTTTTAGCAGAACAGGACATGTCGTTTCGGTCTTCTCTTCTTTAAAGTGCCCACGGGCCGAGTGGGTACATGAGTTTAATGCCAGCCGAGGGACGGCACGGCACCCAGCAGCATGGTGAACAAAGAGGACCTGGAGGAGAACGTGAAGAAGCTCTTAGTGCGGCTGAGGAACCTGGATGAGGGCAAACAGTTGGGCACCATAGTACAGATCGTTCAGGACCTTCTCTTCCTCGCACACGCAGAAGACTGCGGTAAGACCACTCATCTCCAGTATTGCAGATGTGATTTATGGGTTTGGATGTATTTATATATGTGTGATGTGATGTTTTGGAGTGTGCATTTCACTGTGTGTGTTGCTGTTTCTGGAGTGTGTGTGGGCTGACTGGAGAAAGCATGCACACACCACACCGAGCTATATTTGCATGAGCTTCTGACGCTTTGGAGAGATATTTTGGGACATGAAAGCCCTTCTCTCTGCCTTCTGCTGTTCAGCAGCTGAGCTTTTTGATGACAAAGATGTCCACGACCCACTGATGGTAGTGCTGTCAACTTACAACAACAGCAAAGTTCAGCAGGTAAGCATTCC
>JBBJLR010000133.1:7874451-7885413 GCA_037577145.1 Brachypetersius gabonensis
TGTGTGTGTGTGTGTGTGTGTGTGTGTGTGTGTGTGTGTGTGTATGTGTATGTGTGTGTGTATGTGTGTGTGTATGTCAGAATATGTATAAAAGGAGGGTCAGTCTACCTTGCCAGGACTATCAGGATGGCCTAGACAGAAAGAGAAACTTTTTACAAACACTTCTGACACTACAATGTCTTTTTAGGGCGTTTAGAAAATTACAAATATATAATGGAAAATGGGAAGTGTAACCGCACATCCATGTGTATATGCAGGTAAAGGCCAGTGGCTGGCAAGGCAGATACTGGCCCTGCAGAGGAAGAGGAATTATTTCGGGATTTCTGGTCTACCAGGTGATGTGAACACTTCGGGTTATTTCTCTGGTGAGGAAAGCGATGATTCCTCTCGCTTCTCTCTTGATGGAAGTGCAGTCTTCACACTTGATGATATGGAGAGTGATGGCAAGTTTTCTCTTCAGCTTTGTTATTTGTTGTTTTCATTCATTTAAATGATATGAGTTCAAAATTGTCTTTGCAAAATCATTAGCTTTAAGTTTTTTTGTTTTTGTTTTTGATAGGAAGTGATGGCCCTGTTCGAGGACAGAAACTGTACATTGATTCGCCAGAAGAGCTTAGGGGGCGCTCCAAAGCGAGGCAGCAGGGGAGACGAAGACGTGCCATTTCCGAGGTAAGTTCAAAGCCCAACCACTTAAAGGGTCAACCTAAATTGTGAACTTTTAAATAATTATTGGTTGCTTTTTAATTTCTTTCTATAGGGAAGCCAGGCTGAACCTGATTTGAGTGAGTCCTTGCAAAAGAGACTCAACAGGAATGGCCAGATCCGAAGAGGTACAACCCTCTCTAATTCCATAGTTCAAAGTTCTTCAAGTGACTGCTGTTAATAATAACTTTGCTATTAATGCTTGCTTTTTTTTTCAAATATTCAGGACTGCTGCTTTCTGAGACTTCCTCTCCTGGAGGTCCACTGTCTGCAGTGGAAAGAGATTGTGTCAAAGTGCTGGATCTGTCAGGGAATGAACTGGGCTCACTATCATGCTTGATGGATGACTGTGCTGTCCAACAGCATCTTGAGAACCTTTTGCGCCTTGATCTCAGCAGCAACAGCCTTTCTGAGTTTCCCAGCTCTCTCTGTGAGGTACAGCCACTTTCTAGCTCAATCATTGATTAATATCTTTTCTCATTATCTTTTCTCATTGTCACAAGTGCAAGATCTGAAAATCAAATTCATGTTTTAGAGTTTGCAAAGCCTTACGCGACTGGATCTCCAAGGCAATCAGCTGCGCTCACTTCCTGCCGAACTCCTGAGCCTGCCATCGCTGACGATGCTCAATGTATCACGAAACTGTGTTGGTCCAGTGCTCTTTTTGGAACCACATGTTCACTGTCCAACCCTGCGACAGCTTAACCTTTCTTTTAACTGCATCACTGCCTTCCCTTACCAGCTGGGCCAAGCCATGGACAACCTTGAAGAGCTTTCGCTAGAGGGGTATGATGCAAAAAGTTCCTTTGCTTAGTATAGAATGACTTTTTTGATAAATACAATATTTTCTGTTTTATTGGATCAATATAGATCAGTATAATGATATGTGAATTTGAATTTGCTGGTCACTCCTGCTGGTCACACATGTGCTGTCCTTTTCGTTATATAGAAATCAGATCTCTGAGCTCTCCCTCCCTCTCTGTCTGGCTGAATTAAAAATTATGGATGTCTCTAAGAATGAAGTGGCAATGATTTCCGAAGACTTCTTTTCTGGATGCTTCAAGCTGGAAACATTCAGTGCCTCTGACAACAAACTCAGTATGCTATCTGATATAAAAAGTGTCTTTAATGCAATTCATAAGTGACACTTGGCATCTGGTGTTGAGCAAGTAACATCTTTCTACAGGTTCCTTGTCACATTTGCCTCCCAAAATAACAACGCTGAAATTGTCCCAGAACTATTTCAAAAGCATTCCCATGGCACTCATCAGCTTACCAAAGTAAGTGACTTAATATCGTTGCTGTCAGAACAAAATCGCATATCTCCTAAATGGTAACTTTATGAAAGAAAGCCAAAAATATTCATAATTTATAATGAATATAATAGTCGTCATCAGTGTTGATGTCAGCTGGTGAATTGTGTAAAAAAATAAAATGGAAATGCCTAATTAAATGTTTGAAGAGTAGTGTTGAACTCATTGCATACTGGTTTGATGCTTCTTGTACAGTTTGCGCTCAGTGGACATGAAGAGTAACAGTATCACTGTCCTGCCTGGTCCAGCTGAGTGGAGCAGCACTAATCTGAGAGAGCTGATGTTCAGTCAGAACCAGATCGCTGAGTTAGACCTGAGCGGACCGGTTTATAAGTGGGCCCGTCTGGAGAAACTGCATCTGAGTAAAAATAGACTCTTTGAGGTAGGCCATGGCTCGTCTTCAAAACAATACCTAATGACTGAACACGCACTGCAGTCTTGCTCTGTTTGAAGGACCTCAGTGTTTTGATCTTAAAATCAGTTGTCACTCATTGTGCTACGTCATGGTTGTTAGCTTCCTCTCCAGATTGGGCTGCTGGAGGAGTTAACCTCTTTGGATGTGAGTGGGAATGCAAGCCTGCGCTCTTTCCCTGACGAGTTGGGGAAGTTGGTGCGGCTGTGGGATCTGCCTCTGGACGGACTGCAGCTCCAGCTCAACCTCAAGCACATCGGCAACAAGACCAAAGACATCGTCAGGTCAGAGTCACTGTCCCATTCTCTTCCCCACAGGGGAGATCTTCATCCCTTATTTAGGGCTTATATGACTAGCTAGAAGTAGAGATATATAAATACGTTTTAGTACTCAATTTAATTAATCAGGCTTTTAAATTAGGTAAGTGTAGCTCAGAAGAAAGAAATGTTTTTAACAAGGTTTTGAATGAGTGAGCTGACTCAGTTTCCCACGTGGGAATTAAGCCTAGTTCTGGATTACATAATATTCTGAATTAAGATCCTTCAGTCAGAGGAAATTGTAGTCCAAGACTAGGCTTAATCTCTGAAACATAAAGCGAAATGGCCAAACACAAAACAGTTTAGTTTTTTTTGTTAGTTTTTTTTCTTTTCGAACAGGCAAATTGCAGTGCCGGTGATAAATCATCACATTCTTAAGCTTGTGTTAAGCTCAAATCAAAAACCAGAAATGGTTCATTTGCCTGTCTTTGCTTGGACGGGTTGGTAATTTGCCCGATGACTATTTTTAAAGTTTGTTTTATAATTATTATTCTTATTTTATTACTTTTTTCTCCCCAACTCTTCCTACGTTCAGGTACTTTCAGCACCGGCTGAGGAAAGCTGTTCCATGTTTCCAGATGAAGCTGATAGTGGTGGGAACCCCAGGAAGTGGGAAGACTAAGCTGATTCAGCAACTGATGAAACTTAAACGCTCCCAATGTCGCTCTGACACTGAAGCTAGAGGCATCAGCGTCCGAGACTGGACCATCCGAGACCGGGACAAGAAAAACATGACCCTGAACGTCTGGGACTTCTCAGGTAGGTTTTTAAAAAGTGTAATAGACAACTAACATTATAAAGCATTAAAGAGTTCTAACCAGCCTCTCTGTGTTCATGAAGGTGGCGAGGAGTACAGTGACTCTCACCCTCACTTCTTGAGCTCCAGAGCCATGTACTTGGTGGTCTATGACTTGAGTAAAGGAGTTAGTGAGTTTGACGCAGTCAAACCCTGGCTGTTCAACATCAAAGTGAGTTATGGCTCTTGCACCATGAAATACAGATTAGATTATACTCTTCTTAACCTTCTGAGCTCTCAGTTTTGTTATTGCCAATGACCCGGTTTTAATCTGCTTTTCCTCTCATAGGCACTCGCCCCGCTCTCTCCTGTGATTCTGGTTGGTACTCATTTAGACATGTGTGAAGAACATTATGTACAGAAGAGTGTGCGGAAGCTCCGTGAGGACTTGTTGCTCCGTACGGATTTTCCAGTCATTAGAGAAAAGCACATGCTGTCTTGCTCTGAGGAATCGGACATCAGCAAACTGCGCAAGGCCATTGCAACGGAGGCCAGCAGCTTTAAGGTGACCTAAAAGCTTGTCTGGGAATTGTCTACTTACTTTGATGGATCTTTTTTTTTTTTAGAAGTCATATAGTACTGTTCTTTCCTGAATTATTATTTTCTGTTTGGGGAAAAAGATCCAGGGGCAGCCGGTGATGGGGCAGCTGGTTCCTGACAGCTATGTGGAACTGGAGCGGAGAGTTCTGCAGGAGAGGAGCCGGGTGCCTGCTGAGTTCCCTGTGCTCAGACACGAGTATCTCCTGAAGATCATCCAGGACAGCCCGCTGGAGGAAGGAGAACTCCCTCATGCCATCCGCTTTCTTAGTGAGACTGGTGAGAGGACTTAATCTGGGAGTTTTTATAATGCCTTGTTAACTTGGTTTGGACACTTTTTAAAGTTTTTTTTTTTCCCTACCAGTGTAGATATAAATTTACCCAAATTTTATATTCAAGTGCATAAATAAATATTTATACTATCTAGTAGAAAGAAATTCCAAGCTGCTGCCTGCTCAGAGCTGTGAGAGCATGCCAGATCACATAATGACCCAAAGCTGCCAAGAAAGGCACAGGGCACAGATGTGCTCGCTGGATTTTTACCTGGACAGCAGTGATGATCCAGAAGCAAGTATAAGGATCATCTATGCTTTCCGTTGCTTTCATGGCCCGTTCCATCACAAATGAAATATGTAACTAACACAAATCTTGTTCAGGATTGATGACTCAGAGAGTCAAATCAGTTATATGCTAAATTCATGCGTATTTATGGTCCTGTATATGATGCTGGAAATCAGCTGCCTTCACCCATTTCAGGCTATTGCAACTTTACAGTTCCATTCCCCACTTCAATCACATATTGCATAGTTTCATAGTAGTTGTTGAAGAATAATGAGCTTTAATAATGTAAAGTACATTAGTTTAAGGGAATTGCAGCCTATTTCCTGCATGCTGACTCTTTTATTTTTCATGTGTGCATGTTTGGATGTAAACTCCAGGTGTTCTTCTGCACTTTGATGATCCTGCACTCCAACTCAGAGACTTGTATTTCATTAACACCCAGTGGCTGTGCAACGTTATATCACAGGTTGGACAGAAACTTCACAAACACAGACAGACAAACACGTTACATACCAAATACGCACAGAGGTTCAAAACTGTATTTGCTTTTTTGGACTCTAGACACTCACACTGAGGAGCTCAGGCATCAGTGAGGAGCCCACAGGGGTGGTACATCGCTCAGTGTTGGAGACATTTCTCTGCGAGAGCAAGTGTTTTCCTAAGGAGCACCTCACACAGTACTTCAAACTGCTTGAGAAGTTCCAGATTGCCCTGCCATTCGGGGACGAGCAGTTGCTGGTGCCCAGCAGGTACTTACTAATCAGGTCTGCTTGTGCTGTTGGCAATCAGGTTTTAGTGGAGTGTTATTAGTAAGACTCAGTATTGAGTTTTATCTGGGGGTGTACCATAGCTGATTTTTAACCCAGTGTGAATCTGCACAGTCCAAATCTGGTAATAAATCATTTTTGTATGTTGCTGAATTTTGAACTTGCTTATTAACAGCAGTCCTGTCCAGATCATCATACAGTAATGAAATAACAAGAGCATGGCTGTGCTGTTATTGCGTTTGAGTATTTTTGAGGATATTTGTGTTGCATAATGATGGCATGTACATCTGGCAAATGACATTTCAGTCCAGACTATCAGCACTTCCTCTGGGCGATTAAAACTGTAATTAGGGCAAATGATGCAGGTACTTTATCTGCATCATTTATGAGGCAGACACCAGTCAACCTGTTGGATCCCTTACAAAATACTGTTAAACTAATGATGTTAAAGCAGTGCTTTAAGTCTCGTTACTTTTTCCTGTATAGTTTGCCTGATCACAGACCAGTGATTGACCTTCCTCACTGTGAGAATTCAGAAATGATTGTGAGGGTCTATGAGATGCCTTATTTCCCCATGGGCTACTGGTCCAGGCAAATCATCCGACTCCTGGAGTTCTCTCCTTTCATGCTGTGTGGCAGAGGTACGACTATCCCTTAGCAGCAAACAGAAAAGATTCATTGCTCACAAAGCACCGTGGAAAACTCTTTTGGTATTTTGCTTTATTTTTTTTAACTTGTTTTCAGAGAGTGCTTTCAAGCCAAAGCAAATCTACTGGAGAACAGGCGTGTACCTGAAGTGGAGTGCTGAGGCGTACTGCTTAGTGGAAGCCCACACTGAGAAAAACAACCCTTCCAGCTTTGTGAAAATCACCGTGCCTTGCTCCCGCAAAGGTGTGTAAGGATCAATAGTAAAATAAAGACACAGACATTAACATTTGTCTTTTTATTTTGGTATTGTGGTTTTGTTTCTACAACAAATATAGCAAACAAATCTTCCATGGGGTACAAAATGTGAGAGCAAAATTGCCTTCTGAAACTGTATTATAGTGCTAATGCAATTTTTAACTGTTGTAATGTCATTTCCAGAATGCATGTTGTCTAATAACTACAGCTGAGCTATTTTACTGCTCCACACTCATTTAAATGTTGTGGGTAAATCACTTCCCTCAAACTTAGATGTTGGAACGCTGGTAATTAAAGTATATGTCCAACATACCAGCATTTCAACTAGACGACCTTTAGTGTTTTACGCTTATTTTTTGGTGAATGGTCGTCTTTTTGTGCCATATCTTCCTTTACATATGTGCATGTCATAGAAAACAGTCCAAAGAATGTAGTTCCACTGCTCTTAGCCCAATCCTTGGGGGCTTTGTACTTGAAGCAACCTCTTGTTTCAACATTATATGAGCTTCACAAATTAAATGCCTGTGTCAGCAAAGAATGCAAACAATTTAGAATGGCATGAATACTTTTGTACATATAGAGTTTCTTTTTTGAAGAGGAATACAAGAATGATGTCATCCCTGTTTGTGTAATTTAGCTTCAGCTTGTACTGAATATCTGTTTTAGATTCTGTACAATATGTTGACATTGATGATGAAACTGTAGTGTTTTCTGAATTTGTAGGTCATGTGCTATTAGGCCACGTAGTTGATCATATTGACTCTCTGCTGGAGGAGTGGTTCCCTGGCCTTCTTACCACTGATGTGCATGGTGACGGGGACACACTTCTGAAGAAATGGGCCTTATACAGCTTTAGTGACACACAGGAGCAGGACAAGATGCTGCTGGAGGATCTGCTTAAAAAAATAAATAAAGGTCTGCATCACCCTCTTATCTATTACACTAATGCCTGTGCTGAATGACTAAATGGGGTGGAGTTTTGTGCACAATAACAGTTTTTCTGTTTTCAGATGGTCTGTTGGTGAACCCAGAGGACCCTCAGTGTACAATTCCCATCTCTCAGATTTGTCCTGACTTGATCCTGAGTGACCAGCCAGTCAGTATCATGTTGGACATTGAGGAGCTGGAGAAGGACATTTCCAAAGAGTTCCTACTTGGTCAGTGAAGAGAACTCTCTTTTAAGACAATATCAGTGTCTAGTATTTTCCAGTTTGTTAAGGCAGTCTGAATCTCACTGACGGGGACAGTTTTTGGAATGTTGGTCTTAAAAAACTATTATTAAATTAAATAAATAAACTATCTATTAAATGTTTATTTACAAAAAAATATTTTTCTGGGCCATAAGTGTTCGTTTGTCCAGGCACCAAGAATAAAAACTAATACAATTAAAACAATAAACAGTAATTTTATGTTAAAGTGATTTACTTTAATTTCCAAACCTGGTATTTGTAGTTAAAATGTAAAATCCAGTTTGGCTAATCAGTGCGCCATTAGATTAAATTAGTCATTCTGGTAATGGAATGTAACAAATCTATCCATACTGAAGTAAGATACAGTGTTAAATTTATGCTATGCTGCTGCTGTTTTGTTTTGGGTTTTTTTGCCTGCAGGAGATGGAGGCTTTGGCTCAGTGTACAGAGCAATATATAAAAATGAAGATGTTGCCATTAAGATTTTCAATAAACATGCATCAGAACTTTATGTTCATAGACTGGTGAGACAGGTAAGATTATTCCTTCAAGTTCATATAGCTCCTTAAATCAGCTCTAGAAACACCAAATAAAACCATGTGCTAAGTGGCTGACCGATAGAATCTTCAAGGCAGTGCCATAGTAAATCAGAGCATTTCTATTCACTCAATCAGTTCATTTGAATCTTAATTACTTTTTTACAGAGGTTTATACTGGCCATGAAATGTTTGGGGTCACATTTTTAAAAAAGAGACTTATTTTTCGTTGTTTTCGCTGTATTCCTTAGTATAAATAGGAGAAATGAATGGTTAGCCAGTTTTTTCATGTTAAAATGCTAACTGTTGGTTGGTGGTTCTGAATAGTTAACAGTGAATGAGGGAGTGCCATAGATATATAGCAAAGTTACAAAATTCTAAGTCGATTCCATACAGCACAGTAATGTCTCAATTCAGTGTGTTTCTTAATAAAGAAAACATAAAGCATTGCCTAAAAATTTTCCTTTTATAATTGTTTCTATTTTCAGTTTATTGGAACATTACACATTGAAGTTTTGAATAATCATTGTTCTATCCCCATGATAACAAGCCAGCCATAATACCTTAATACAATACGCATTTGATATGTTGAGTATTGTTGCTTTCCTAGCAATAATATATGAGTTTTTGCCCCTTCAGCAGCTTGGATGTTTAATTCTGGTTTTACAGGAGTTGGCTGTTCTGGGCAGATTGTACCATCCCAGTCTGGTGGCTCTGCTGGCTGCAGGGAGTTCTCCTCATGTCCTGGTTATGGAACTGGCCCCATGTGGCTCTCTTGACTTATTGTTTGAGGGTAAGAATGGCAACTTGAATCGTAAACTGCAGCACAGGATAGCACTACAGGTGGCAGATGGACTCAGGTAGGCACACACTTGTGTGTACAGACACACACAAATTACTGCAGAAATCATTTTGTCACCTTGTCACACCTCTCTCTCTGTCTCTTTCTCTGACTGTCTGTCTCTCTCGCTCGCTTTCTCTCTCATACTCTCTCTGATCAGGTACTTGCACTCTTCTATGATAATCTATCGGGACTTGAAGCCTCATAATGTGCTGCTGTTCACTCTGAAGGCTGACTCTGAGATTATAGCTAAGATCACTGACTATGGCATTTCTCAGTACTGCTGCAGTATGGGAGTCAAGAGCTCAGAAGGCACACCAGGTAGGAACCTCAGTGTTTGACATCCATCCCATATACAGCTGGCTGGGTAATCTAACTGTATTTGTTGTTATGGAGATCAATTCCATAATCACAATATGCTTTTCTGAGAACATTGTAGATATTGCAAGTCCTTAAAGAACACGGAACAACTTCATGTGTCATTACATTGAGAGCAAAATTAGTCCTACTTTATTTTATATAGTGCGGCACAGTCTGTGAAACCTTGAATGAAAATCATTGTAAACTTAATATTTTGTATAAATATTTATGATATTTATCATGATTTGATGTATTCTGAAAATCACTGACCTTTGCATGCAAGCATTGATTATATTTTCAGTGTATTTTAGGACACTTCAGGACAGTATTATTCAGTGTTCTGTTGAAGAAAGTATCTTGAATGTCTGTGAGTTGCAGGTTTCCGCGCGCCTGAGGTTGCCCGTGGTAATGTAATCTACAACCTTCAGGCTGATGTTTATTCGTTTGGTCTGTTGCTTTATGACCTTTTAACCTGTGGAGAGAGAATCTCAGATGGTGTGAAGTTCCCCAGCGAGTTTGATGAGATTGCTGTGCAAGGAAAGCTACCAGGTAATGTTGGATGTTAAACCAAATCAGTAGTAATGGGTGAACAGCTTGTCCTGGGAGGACTGTGTATAGTTTATAGTAGGTCAGCAGCATGTAACAACTGAGTAATTGTCTTTAAATTGTCTGCAGACCCAGTGGAGCACTACCACTGTTCTCCTTGGCCGTCCTTTCAGAGCCTGATGGAGGACTGTCTGAAGGAGAACCCACAGGACCGCCCCACTTCATCACAGGTAATCCACAATAGAGCCACTGCTCCCATCACCCAGAGAAACCTGCAAAGCTTGTAATTATTTGTGCGGTTTAAATGGGCCTGCTTGTCAATTCCTCTCCTCTGTAGGTGTATGATCGTCTGAATTCAGGGGATATGCTGTGTCTTATTAAAGAGCTGACGCAGAGTGGGTTGCCCTGCGAGTGTTTCACTGTCTCCCATACTGCTGGAGAAGTGAGAGTCTGGATGGGAGGTGGGAGTAGCAGCCAGAGGCTTGGCAGTGTCATATGTGTGGATATAGAGACTGAAAAAAGCTTCAGACAGGTAATGAACTTCAGTAATTATCCAGTTGAACCATATTATTATTATTATTATTGCAGTTTGCTAACAAACTCCCTCTTGAAAGTTGTTAAGGTAAAGTTTAAGGTTTGGATTAACTTTATAGGAAAAGGGGGAAGGTTTTGGACTATTTCTGTTGACAGGTTAAGTTTTGACCTCGGGGCAATAGTGTATACTATATGCACAAAAGTGTTTACACTACCAGTCAAAAGTTTGGACACACCTTCTCATTCAACAATTTCCTTTGTTTTTATTATTGACTACATTCTAGATTTAAATTGAAAACCTCACCTATTGCTCTGATGACAGCTTTACGCTCTCTTGGCATTTTTTCAGTCAGATTCATGAAGAATAGACCTGTAATGGTATTAAATTAACAGGTGTTCTTCATCAATAGTTCATTAGTGGAATTTCTTGCTTTCTTAATGTTGTTTGAGATCATCAGTTGTGATTATCTGGTTGGTACACAGCTAGTAATTCTATTGGACTAAGGTTCTACTCGTAAAACCACTAAGTAAAAAAAAACCCTGCAGTCTAAAATTACCTTATTACAAAACATATCGTCGCTGTCGGGCGGAAACCTCGTAACTCCACTTTTGGTCTTTGTTGTTTTTTTTTCATAAATCGATACTAT
>JBBJLR010000133.1:7895829-7905829 GCA_037577145.1 Brachypetersius gabonensis
CCAACTTCATATTGAGATCTGATGTATCTAATGTGTTTCTTTAAAGTGTTCCTTTAATTTTTGTGAGCAGTGTATGTGTATGTGTATGTGTGTGTGTGTGTGTGTGTATGTATATATATGTATATATATATATATATAAAATATATACAAATATATTATTTTAATAATTTAATAATTTCTTTTGGTGTTTCGGTTTTTGGCCAAGTGTTTCCTCATTTTCAGTTTTCAGTTTTGGCAAAAAAAACAAAAACAAAACATTTCGGTGCATGGTTTTATTTAAGGCACTTGGAGGGTGATCTTTGTCAGTTTGCTAAACCTGGGTCTTCTGCTTCTATAGGATTAGCACTTTAGTCCATACTGGGTTGAATTGAACCCCAGCTGGTCGATTTCCAGGACAGGCCTGCAATGTTTATCTTTAGCATTACTCAGTGTTAGACTTCTCATCCAGCAATAATTTTACCTCCACGTTTTTTTGCAGAACTAGAAATTAGAAGACGGGAAGATGAATACAGATTTACAAGTAAGTCCACATTTCATTTATATCCAGTGAACATGTCTTACTTGTTCCTCTCCTCAGTTCTATGTAAAAATGCTAAATTATGAAGACACAGCATGAATACTAAGGTTAATATTCTTTACAGACATGCAAGTCATTCATCTGTGATTGTGTGCTCCTGGTTGCATAAGAGTGAAAAAGAATCTGTTGGTTCATAGCTGACCTCTGTGCAGAGGGATAAAATATCCTAGTGACCTAGTTTATGTAGCATGTCTGCATTCAGTAACTCTACACTGCCTCTCTGCTAGATAACTTTATTTATAGGACTTGGGCCGGCAAGAGATTTACACTGACCTGTGGAATACAGGTCATAGAAACCAGGACACACTTAAGACATAATTTAAGTTACAACCACTGTGTGCATTAAGAACTACAAGCTGTTAAAACTGTAAGTCAGACCTGTTCTTAAATGTCTGTGTTATATTAATCTATAAATATTACATATCACTCTATATAACAGGTGAATTGTGTAAAACATGTAGATGTGGATAGCCAAATTGGAAAATGGAACCATGTAGAAAACAACAAAACGGCAGCCACCAAAAAACGAACTTTCATTCTTGTTGTATTTTATGATATTTTCATTGTGAGGCGAAGGAGAGGCAATGACACTGCTCAGCCAAAGTGTCATTCCCACTGCCTTATTTGTGCAGCTGCTTTTAACATTGATTAAGACCATTTTTATTAACAGAGTTGCTTCAGATTGCTGGGATCAGTCCCCATGGCAATGCACTCGGTGCTTCTGTTCAGCAACAGGCCGCTCAGCAAGCTCCTCAAGAGAAAAGAGGCGGGGAGGTGCTGGACTCTACCCATACTGACATCAAGTTAGAGAAAAGCAACATTGTGCTGCTAGGCCCTACTGGATCTGGTGTGTGATTAACATTTTCTTAAATAATCATTGAATGTCTAAGTATGAATATATGAGTATAATCAGATGATATTTAAAATGTATGATATGCCTCTGTTGTCTATGTAAATAAAGGCAAAAATTAATATAGAAATGGATATTACATTTACACAGGTTTAACAGTTTTTTGCTGATGTTTTGCTCTCCAGGAAAAACCCTGCTGGCACAGACTCTGGCTAAGTGTTTGGATGTTCCCTTTGCTATCTGTGACTGTACCACCCTGACTCAGGCAGGTTATGTAGGTGAAGATATTGAGTCTGTCATTGCCAAACTGCTGCAAGATGCCAACTACTCAGTGGAGAAAGCCCAGCAAGGTGGGGGCTTTTGCAAAGGCCATATAATTTCTGTGTCTCAGACACTGGCAAGTCAGTGTATAGCACAGATCTCAAACTTTAAACAGAGGTAGCTTTATGCATGCAATTATATGCATTAAAAAAAAAAACATAGACAAAGACTGAAACAAAAAAACCACTATGTTGCAAAAAGTGCATTTGCATCTTGCAGATTAACTATTGTGAGCATTCTAACTGACTTAAAAGGGATGCATATCTTAAAATCAGACAATCTTGTTTAATTAATCATGTATGTTATTGTAGGGCACAAGCCTTTGATCTTTACAGCTCTCTCCCTCTCTTTCTCTTTCTACTTTTTTACTCTCTCTCCCTGTCTCACTCCTGCAGGCATAGTGTTTCTGGATGAGGTCGATAAGATTGGCAGTGTTCCAGGAATCCATCAGCTCAGAGATGTAGGGGGAGAAGGTGTCCAGCAGGTATGTATTCGATATTCATCCCAGACTTACTATAGGATGTAATTACCTGCTACCATGTGTACTTTCATTTGGGTCTCTGCCCTTCCGAACTACTTTATAAGTGAAATGTGTTGTAGTAAAGATATCGATTAGACCTTTAAGTATTTTATAATTAAAAGTATAATTAAAAAATATATAATTATATTATATAATTGAATTGGCTCACTACACTAATTTCTCTCTGAAATACCCTAGAGCCCCATTTTATAAATTGTTCATTTTTTGTGTAGTGCAAAAATTAGGCTTCTTTTTAGCTGAGTATATAATATTTTTGCTCTTCTTAACTGACACTGTACACTGTTGATCGTCAATCACAAAGAAAATCAAGAAGCTGTGTGTTGTTGGGGTCCATAACGAGTTCCAGTAACTGAAACACTTTGAGTTGATGTGTAATAGGGTACTAATCTAACCATAAAGTGCAGTATACTTACTGTACTCCAGTGCTATTGAGTGTAAGCAAGGCTTTTAAGTCCTCAGATCCAGCTCAAGTTAATGGAAGTAAATTGATTATTTTTCTCCTAATGTAATAATTGTTCCACAATTGTAAAAAGGCAGCACACAAATTCACTTTAGGCAAAGTAATCCACAGTCTGAAAAATGTAGGTTTTAGCAAGCTAGTGGCAACAGTATCAGTGCAAGACCAGCAAGCATCTATACTGGCAAGAAGCTGAAGATACTGAGTAGCTGAAAAGAAACCTGAAAGCTGAACCCTCATCATTGATACTGACAGCATTTCTACTTTTGTCTGCACTTCACCCTGATAATTGAGCTTGAAAACTGATTTGTTGTCATCTCTCACTGTCCAGGGTTTGTTGAAGCTCCTGGAGGGGACAATTGTGAACGTTCCAGAAAAAAACAGCAGAAAGTTGCGAGGAGAAACTGTGCAAGTTGATACAACCAACATCCTCTTTGTCGCATCAGGGGCCTTCAATGGACTTGACCGAATCATTAGCCGCAGGAAAAATGAGAAAGTGAGGGAGATATTTAAGATATTATTTCAAAATTTGCCTTTAGTCTCACTGAATCTTTTTGTAATAATAAAATACATCCTTTCATACATTATGTTGTAAGGATAAAGTTCATTAAGCTCTTTTTTAAATGTCTCATTGTTGACTCTGAATTGGTGTCTACTGCAGTACCTTGGTTTTGGTACACCCTCTAACTTGGGCAAGGGACGTCGGGCAGCAGCAGCAGCAGATTTGGCGAACAGCTCAGGCAGTGAGATGGACGCAGTGGCGGAGATTGAGGAAAAGGACAGACTGTTGAGGCACGTGGAGGCTCGGGATCTGATTGAGTTTGGTATGATCCCAGAGTTTGTGGGACGACTGCCTGTGGTTGTGCCCCTGCACAGCCTGGACGAGGAGACACTGGTTCGCATTCTGACAGAGCCCCGCAATGCTGTAGTACCACAATACCAGGCCCTTTTCAGCATGGACAAGGTGAATGTCTCTCTGTCTGTCCGTCCATCTGTACCTCTATCCCCCTTCTCACAGACACATACTAGGTTTGCGGTAATTACTTGATCAAATCTATGCTGGTTGATGTAGAACATTTTGAAAACAGAAACACTTTATAATGTTTGTGATACATTCATAGATTACACAAACAATTGAGGGTGATCATTCTTTTCTTTTGTGTCACCCAAAAAGTGAGAACAAAATGTTCATCATTGTGGGTGTACTCACACTATACAACTAGAGAAATAATAATTTGTTGCAGCTCTAAAACACATGGGCTTCTGCATTCAGTACTAATTTATATATCTTCATTTTATCTGTATCTTATATTTTTCAGTGCTCATAGACAACAGAAGAAAGTACAGGCTAGGGAGCCTCTCAAGGCATCTTTCCCTAACACTAATTGCATGACAAGTAATGTAGTAACACCACAGAGAAGATAAAACCAAAGAAAGAAAATATTTGTAACTTGTTAGAAAAATTATGTTCACTGTTGTTCCTTGTAGGATTTGGTAGTTCTTGCTGTAGATTTAATTAAGCACTCTTCAACACATCTGTGAATTTTGAAAAGGACTCACTGTACTTGCAGCCTGTAAGACTGGACAATAATAGATTAGCTATTTTGTACTTAACTTCGAATCTACTTTAGAATTATTTATTGAATTGGAGTTAGAGCACAGTTTCAGTGCCAGCTGATTACGGACTAGATAAGCTTGTCGGTCCTCTGGACAGAGTGGGCGCGTGTAAGCTTTCTTTATTATGGCTGATACCACTGTTTTCTGTGTCGGTTGTGCCATGGATGATAAGTGTGTTTTGTGTTTCAGTGTGAGCTGAATGTAACTCCAGATGCATTGAGGGCCATTGCCAGACTGGCTCTTGAAAGGAAGACGGGAGCCCGAGGCCTCCGATCTATTATGGTAAACCGCAAACTCTCTCTGCCACTTTTCTCTCTATCTGTATCTTAGCCAGTTATTATTGACAGTTATTTTGTCTTTTGCAGGAGAAACTGCTGTTAGAACCCATGTTTGAGGTGCCACAATCGGACATCATAGCTGTTGAACTTAATAAGGATGTGGTTGTAAGCAAAAGTGAGCCACGTTACATCAGGTAATCCTTTAGTGCTTTAGTGTGCAACAACTACATGTGACTGTGTTACTTTTGATTGTACTGGTGTCATTGATGTATTATCTAATAAGGTATTGGATAAGGAATTGGATTTTACAGTTTTCATAAAGCATGTGAAGAACAAGACAAGAGCAGCTGAGGTCAACATATATAAGTGTGTGTGTGTGTGTGTTTGTAATGTGTAGGGCTCCAGCTAAAGAGACCACAGAAGAGGATTATGACTCTGGCGTTGAGGAGGAGAACTGGCCTAGACAGGCAGATGTTGCCAACAACTGATAATCCAGCTGTTACAGTTTTAAAGATTTTTTTTTCCTGAGCTCTGGAACACCGACTCTGAAGACATTACTCGGACCAGGCCTGACAAAAGGGACCTCAGCTAGACCTGAAGCTAAACATGTAGCTTTCACAAATGTCAGCAGAACAAAGCAGTTAAGTAGACCTTATCACTTTCTGGTTCCAGTTTTCCATAACTTGAAAAGAAAATGTACAGAATGAGACTGCACACACTACTGCAGTGGACCCTTTTTCAACCTTTGGGGATTAACATTTTTATATATCTAAAGAAATTCTATATTGTTCAGAACAAGCTAAGATTTAGAGCAAGATTTTGTGGGTGATTTTTTTTGGGGAGTGTTCAGAAGAGGGAAAGAGAATGGGATCATATAAACTTTGAAGGTATAAGACTTGGAATGTGTAATATGAATATATTGCTGGTGCATATGACACCAGCCTCTTCTCAGTAGTAGTATTCAAGCCTGCCGTAATGGCTGTTCTGTTTTCCTACCATGTATTTTAACAATGCCATTGATTTACACAAATGCTCTGTAAAATGTGAAGCTGCTCTAGTCTTGTACATTTCACAATTTTAAACTACCTATAATTTAACCAGGGAAACATATATAAATTGTTGTAATTTTAAAACCCTTCCAAGGACAGGAACAGAAGGTTATTGAAGTAACCTTTTTTCAGAGGTGTTACATATGATTCTCTCCACGATATCCATACTAGATGTACTGTATGTTGTTTGTATCAGACCTCAGGCACCCTGGAGTGGAGTTCGTGAGGGTTAGTACTTCACAGTACTGCTTTAGAAAAATAACCTGACACGTAGGCACTAGCGTGTTAAACATGATTACACCGAGGTTACTTTCGCCTTGCTCTTTTAATTTTTCCTTTATTCTTTGTGAAATCAGATTCCTTTTTTTTCCCACTTCAAATGTTCACACATCACCACAAAAGCCATGAAGTTTAGAATCACAAAGATTTATAAATGTCATTGTTTAAAACATAAATAAAAAAGCTATTTCTCTTTAACATGTTTGTCTTCACTGATCAAGCAATACACATTGATCAAGTTAGCATGATTCTATGATTAAACTGTACTGAACATTTGTGTTTGTAATGTGAGAGTTAAACATATAGGGGGCAGTACACAGCAAGGTGTCTAATCACATGGTCACCAATCCACCTCCCAGAGAGCGTCCTGTCTGGTTCCAACCCTAATCTGACACTCTGGCTTTAATTCACTAGTATTTACAGGGTGCCTTTGCCAAGCAGAATAACTGAGTATTTTGAGAAACTAGTGATGAAAATTCTTCCTTCCTTCTATCGACTGAGTTGCTGATTAGTCCTGCTGCCAAATTGCTCTTCATTGTGTTTGTGGTTGTCGTATAACATTTTTCATGTATACAAGATAAATTGTTAAAGCTTACTTTGCAAGCCTCTAAATCTATGCTATTAATGCTATATTTAACAAATCAGACATTTAAAAAAGATTACACTGAATGCATTTCAATTGAGTCTTTTCATAGAGTCCAACCATGTGTTTCACCTTCCCTAAGCAAAACAAAAACAAGCATCAGATAAGCTCCAAATGTTCACCTAAAACTGCCAGGCTGCCACCTGTGAATAACACATCAGTAGAGAACAGCAGGGAGGCAGATCTTCAGGTGCTGATGTATTGAGGTTTGAAATTTCATCCAATATTCTCCAGCAAGGAAAACACTAAAACGTAGAGAGCAGTCGGCCTTCAGGACCAGGGTTGGGAACCTGTGATATAGAGCAGTTGTTCTTGAACTGGTCCTCAGGGACTCTAGGCATTCCACATACTGTTCTTACCTTTGTTGGGAGCTGATTTATTGTAAGGTTGTTGTGTTTGGGGACCAGTTTGAGAACCACTGATGTGGAATTATGAAGAAAATCATGGAACATAAGTCTGTCTTGTTATATTCAGTAAGCTCCAGCTTTGCATACACAAGTAAACATACTGTGCCTAAAAAAATATTGTCCTAGAAGAATTGTCCAGTGTGGAGTCCCTGAGATAAACCTTAGAGGAAGATAGACCTGGATGTTCTTCTGAAGTCTGCTGGCAATGTGAAGCAGTGGCAATCCTTTCTCTTCATCTTTCTTAGTGATACTTTCTCTCCAACGAAATCCTCCTCAGCACCTCGCCACTGAACTGGTAGGTCAGTTTCTTCTTGACCTTTTTGACCTCTCCTGTCTTGCCGTAGTTGCGCAGGGCCCTGGCCATCTTCTGATAGGTCATTCTCTTCCGGTTGCCCTTCTGCATGCCCCAGCGACTGGCCAGAAGCTCCTTGTGTTTAGAAGAGAACTGAAAGGTGCCTCTCTCCCTGTCCACCCACCAAATGCATTCTTTCATATCCCCATCTCGTAGCAGCTCCAAGAGGAACTGATAAAGACGCATTTTTCTTTTGTTGCCTGGAGGACCAAAATAAAAAGTAGCTTTTTAAAACATGTAGCTTTACAGAAATAACTCTTACATCATCTCAGCAGCGGACTGGCATTTAATTTGAAATGAGCCGTATTTAAAAGCACACTTTTTATTTCAGCATGGCACTGTACAAGGGTCATTCCATGAAATCGGTACGTTTTCAACTTTGAAAATAGTTTTTTCTTATTTTTTAAAATATCTTTGGAAAGAAGACTATTTATTTTATTTATTGTATGATATTTTATGTTATATCATCATAGAAAAGTAACAGAACTGACAGTAACGGTTGACATTTTCAAGCTAATTTGCCTCTGGTTAGCTAATGTTCATGGTCACAAGAGCAGATATACCGTTTGAAAGGATATTACTTATAGATACAAAAAGATACAAAAAATTAAAATTTTAATTATAGTAATTGTATATTATAAAAACTTGGTAACAGGAATGACGCGGTAGGATGTCCCTACCCCCAACAATCTCATAAACTACAAAATTCTACATCATAGAAAAGAGAGAGTTTTAAATGTTGGAAATCCTTCCTGTAAATTATATCACTGCTAAAATGTGCCATTATTTTACAGGTTTGTAAAAATAATGGGTGGGGGGTGCACAAATCTTTAATGAACGACAACAAGGGAGATTCTTGGGAGAGTTTAAAATGGCTGCAGAATCAATCAACAAAGTCATATTTTGTTGATACAGCAGGGGAAACCCGGCTCAGCGGCTTCCCTGGATTCTCCCATGAATTCCCCTAGTTGTCTTCACCTAGTTTTTGAGGAGTGGCACTGGCAGTCGCATCCAGTATTGCTGCCACACTCAAGGTGAATGAGCCATAAAAGCAACAAAAGAATGCTATTTCATCACACAACAAATCTAATCCTTCAGTGATGTACATTTACCGTTGCCATGTTTCGTTAAAAAGTCTTGACATTATCTACTTTATTTTCTAGGTAATTACGTTGCTCATTTAGACCACTGTATGTTCTTTGAATTTTTTTTAAACCTGGCTGCTAAACACCTACAAGTTGTTTTTGATTGATTTCAGAGAGGGATTCTTACATCAAAATGAAAAGCAAGCAAAAAACAGTTGCATCTGACTGAATTTTTCTCTACAGCTTTGTGCACTCGTGGTGTTCTCACTGTGCAAACATTTACGGCATTCATCAGACGCTTTTATCCAAAGCGACTTCCATTCCTCAACTACAGGGGACATTCTCCCTGGAGCAACTTGGGGTTAAGGGTCTTGCTCAGGGACCCAGTGGTGGTGCTGAAGGTAGAATTCGAACTCATGACCTCTTGAGCCGCAGGCAAGTATCCTACCGCTAAGCCACCACCACCCCCATTGTTTTTGTCTATCTACAAACTCGCTTCATCTTACATCCCTTATACACTCTGGAGCTCAGGCACTCAGATCTCAGAAAAAAAAAAAGCCGTTGGCTACAGATTCCTAAAGTAAATGCAGAAATTGGTGAGATCACATTTAGACGTACCGTCATCGTCCTGAAATAAATAGCAGTAGGAGTCGCAGTTTGACTCATTGATGACACTTTTAGAGAAGTCCCTAATGGTCTAATTCAGTAATGACCAGTCCTGGTCCTGAAAGTCCACTGCTGTTTGGATTTTAGTGATTTCCCTGCTTCAAAATACCCACTTCGTCTCAGTATGGAGCTGTTAATGGGCTGATTAGGTGGATCAGGGTAGTAGTCTCTGGAACCAGGGTTTAGAAAGACTGTTCCAAATTAAATTAAATTCAAATTCAGTTAAATCCAAATGCAGTAAAATTCAGTTAGATTTGAGTAAATCATTTTTTTAAATCAATCCAAATTGTTTTTTTTTAATCAATTAGGATTTCTTCTGATTAGAAGTAAAACCCCTGAACACAAATGCTATAGCTGAGACCAACATGGCTGCATAGGACTGTTTAAATTTAAATATTTATTTCATATCAATTTGAATTCTATTTTAAAATGCTTCGCTGGATTTACAGCACTTTGCTTTTTACTGCAATTATTTTAGTCAATATAAAAGATACAGCATCATGATTATTATGGCATACTGCTCATGATAAGACTGTCAAGACTGTTTCTAAGAGAGACTCATGAAGACTATTTTTAACCGTTTTAACGCAAAGTTTTGGATTAAGTAGGCCCAGGGCCATCATAGCAAAGCTAGACCATTTTCATTTTCAACTGAAGCATGAAAACAGCAAACTTCCAGAAGCTGTGTGTTAATTTCGCAGAGGGTCATCAAAGGTAAACAGTGCTGAACCTCCCATTCATGACTAACCTGTCGAGGTGCTGGAGGTGCTAGCATGTTTGCCGTCATGGTCCTCCTCCCCCTCAGAAACCTCGAAGGGTGGTCTCCCTGCATCCTCGTCATCTGTGCTGCAGTGGGCAGGAGAGGGGTGCTGGTACAG
>JBBJLR010000133.1:7907155-7932229 GCA_037577145.1 Brachypetersius gabonensis
TGTGTGTGTGTGTGTGTGTGTGTGTGTGTGTGTGTGTGTGTGTGTGTGTGTGTGTGTGTGTGTGAGAGAGAGAGAGCTCGCATGTGCGCAGATGGTGTGCAAATCTGCTGTCCCTGATTGACTCACAGCAGTGGCCACAGTCCTCAGTCAGGAAAAGACAACATTGAGCAATCCGTCTGTGTGTCTGCAGTGTTTTAGTGTGTCTCAGAGCAGAGAGGCCTCATCACACATCCTGCTCATCTTTATAATGGCTCACACAGTCGTCATGCTCCTCTCAGAGATTCAACACCATTCAACACAGATACATTCTGACCTGTCTCACATGTGACACTCAGCATTACTTTGTTTTTGTAATTAAAATAGGAAGGATTTGTAAACAAAGTCCACAAAGACCCCTAACATGTCTTGACTCATCAGATTACATTTGGTGGTGCTAAGTTCTTTTTTTTTTTTTGAACAACTGCATTAATGTACGGTTCTAAAGCACAAGTTAATAACACTACCAACCTGAGGTGGAACCACAGGCAAAAGAGGCCCCATCCCAGAATCCAGAGAGGGGTGATAGGAGTCCAGATCACCGTATCGATAAGGGGCAGGATGCAGTTCTGTTAAGTGTCCACTCAGAGGGACCTCGAGTTCACTATGGTGAGTATGTCCGGTGTGGTAGTCCCAGCTACTCTCTGTTAGACAGGGAGAGAGAAAGAGAGCGTATTTAAGGAGCAGAATAGATGAATAAAATGTAAATGTGTGCAAATGAACATAGAGGCACTACGGATGAATATTTAAGATGCAAAATGTCACAGAAAATAAGTCGTTCTGGGGTGCTATAATCTTTCTACAAGTAAACCACTTAACTGTAAGCTCTTTATCTATAGCATTAATGCCCAGGCATTTCTGTACATAGTGTAATTAATAAAGATTGTTTTCCTGCAAAGTTTTTATTTGATTTTATTTAGCCTTTGTATTTCATATTGTTCTTGCCTCTGTGTCTATGTGCCGTCGTAACATAAGCAAATTCCTCCTGATTCTGATTCAGTATTTGAGTAGTCCGTCTAGTAGTCTGGTAATCCTCCCGTATACGAGGAACAGAGGGTTTGTGTCTTTGCACTGGAAAATAGAGTTTGCATTTAATGTTGTGAATGGAATGTGATATAATTCAATGTCATAGGTACAATCTTTTTATCTTTCAATGTCATGGCTATGTTCTCCCATAAACATGGTTATGTTATTCCGTAATACAAAATGATGCTGCAGGTGATTAGACAAGATCAAAGACTTTTTGTCTGGTTCATTGTTTATTTCGCTGTAGAGGGAGCATTCCCGCTTTTCATCACTTGAGGTTCAGCTCATCACTTGAGATGTAACTGTAAAAGTCATTCTGGCAGTGTGATGCTGATGCAATGGTCCAGGATATATGTATGTATAACAGATATGCATATTTTCTTTGACAAACAAAATTCATACATTCTTGTATTCCATTCAGAGCTTTGAGTCTTTTTCTTGTACATTGTAGTTTTTTTAGAAAGACTTCCAATCTTTTCTCTTCTCTGTTTGCTGTGCTGTTTTCTCTTCATGTCCTCCTGCTACTCTTTTGCACTTTTCTTCTCAGCCTTCTTTTGCTGCTGAGTTCTTGGGCCGTCTTCTATCCGATCCTTTCTTTGTTGCTTGGATTCTCACTGGTGTTTTGGTACAGACATCCCTGCCTCAGATCCTCCATCAGCCTCTGTTTCCACCAGACCATAATAGTTACTCCCGATGGGATCCCACCATCCCCCTCCTTGATTGCTCTCTCCAGCACCTCCATTGACTCTCTAATCATTTCTCTTTCGTGTTCTCTCATCTTGCGTTTCATCAGGGCCTTGTACATGGCGTTCACTTCCAGGTTTTTCTAACAGAACTGACGTGTGCTTGATCTTCTCCACCTCTTTCTTTTCCTGTACTCCGCTTCTTTTGAACCTGATCTTTCATTTGATCCTTCAACAGCTCATTCTGTAGCTGCCGATTAGCCTCTTTAAGCTTCTGGATACATTTAATTAGAGCGAGACTCTTATTTTTTGTTGCCTTCTAGACAGTTTTCTCCAGGACTTCAACTGGTTTTTCAGTGTGATATCAGTTGGCCATATTTTACAGTCTTCTCTATGTTTTTCTCTGACGTCTCTGGGTAGATCTTCTAGTGCCATTTTTCTGACACAATCCCTCTGTCAGTCCTCTTTCCATCAAGCCTGCTGTCCATTTTATGATCTGTGACTCCAGGCACACCTGCTTTACCGTTCACTGCCCTAGTTCCAACTTTGTAACTCTTCCCGTCTGCTCTTTGTCTTTTACTCTGTTCTTCCTCTCCATTGCCAACAGCTGCTTCACCTGATCTATCTTCTTATTTAAGTAATCTCCACTTGTCTTTAGGTCTTTTATACTGTAGAATCCTTTTTCGTTTTAAGCCTTCAGCCAGAGCACTAAAGGTAATCAAAAGTTTGATTTTGGTAAATTGCTTTGTAAATGATCTCATTCTCTGCAAGCAATACATGGCTTTAAAGACAATTTAAGCCCCAGACTGCATATGACAGGGTCTCCTTTAGCTCCTGAATAGAACATCTACATTCTAAAGCACAGCTGATTAAAACTTTTGGCCTCTTTGCTTCCATTTTTGTCTTGTGTCAGTGTTGGCGTTAGTTGTGATAACTTACAACCTCAAGTCTCCTATTACTTAAATATCTTATGGATACTTTTAGCATTATTGCAGTGATTGCAAGGCTATCTGTAGCTATGGTGCTGAATGTAACTAAACAATAACCTCATCCAATATATTTAACCAGTGTCTTTAAAATTGCTGTACATTAATTGGAGAAACTTTCATCTAGTTTATCCATTTAAATTTCTCGTTTTAAGAGAGACTATGTAAAAACCCTAAAGTCTTACACTCTGGTACCTAATTTTGCCTCTTTTGGGCTGATTTGCAATATTTGCTTCATCAAATAGTAATTCATGTAGATAGTGAAGTCCCATCCTGGAGGAGAGATGAATATATGTGTGTTTTAAGGATACCATATTTGCTTTCCCGATTTGATGGGAAGTTCAGAAACAGGATTTATTCAGGAGCAGGTTGTCCATTCTCAAAAATGTATTGTCTCTTTAATGGTTATGCGTTTTTCAACCCATAAACTGAATCGGCCACCTTCACATGTGTTCTGTGTATTCTTATTTTGCAAGTTAAATTGGTAACATGGTCTTTTACATGGATTATGCCTCATCCTTAACTTCTCCTTTTGCGTCTTTAGTTTAGGAAATGACTTAACTCTCCTCTCCGAGGTTGTGGGATGTTAGGTGTCTGATTTTCAGTTCCCCACGTGTGTAGCCATGGCTCCAGCGTTCATCAGAAGTGTCTGTGTGAGCGTAGTAACAGCTCCTAAATTTGTTTTTAGGATTGGATTTTGGGAAAGGATGAGGTCGAGTTAGAAGCGGCCTTTGCAACGAATTATATATTCCTGCACTAATAGAGCAAAATGTTGCACTCTTTAATCAAGTTTCCCACTCTGGTACGTTCTGCCATCCTTTTCATGTGCTGCTCTAGGTTCCCTTGTTAACCTGTCTGGTTATGCTTTTTCCAGACTTTCCATTTTTGCTGTGGTTCTGATGCATTTAAAGCATATAGTAGTAGGGTGGTAGGGTTGGATGGTAGTAGTCTAATAGGTAAAACACTTGTCCCTGTAACTAATGATTGTATGTCGCTCTGGATAAGAGTGTTTACCCTAAATAAGAGTCTTTACCCTAAATATTAAGGAGCACAGAGACAGCTAACCTAAATGTGCTAGTAAACCATGGTTATTTTTATAACAGTGTTTAACAACAATTAGCATGTAATCCTTATATTTGTGCACATGAAAGCATTTACAGTGAACTGCCAATCACTGTCCCATTGGCACCATGTTAGTCTTGTTCTTACTGTATACTATTCTATGTAGTAGAATGTATTTCCTCTGTTGAAAATAAACATTTTTCACATGATTGTGGCCGCAAATATCACACTAGAGAGTGGCATGAAAAAGACCAGAGGGGAGTTGACAGCTGTCAGAAGGCTTCAAGAGCTGGTTATGATCTGAAATGCTGAACTGAAAGACAAATGTAACTCGAAATAAACTTTTTTTCCCACCTAGTTCACGTCATTGGTCATAATAACAACAATGTATTATTTTAAAAAAAAACAAACTTCTTCATTCTCCAGAATTTCGTTCAAACAAATATAGATGTAAGCAGTGATGTGGAGACCAAGCGGTCGGGCATGGTGAAATAATTTGATCATGTTTGTGAGCAATGATTGTGATCAAAGATCATGTGTAACTGAGATATCCTCTCTTTTTAGATTTGCTGACTTCACCTCAGATTTCAACTCTCTTTATCTTTGTGAGGCTGGGTCTGAGGATCAGCTGTGTCAGTTTTACAGAATGCTGGACAAACTGTGTCCTGTGACATTTTAAACATTTTGATACAAACCTCATGGCACCTGTAGTGAAGGCCATGCCTTGTTCTTGGGTATCGACGGATGTGAATAATGTATTTAAACCATCTGACATTCGAGGTTTGGTCTAAATATCAACTGTGCAAATTTAGTGGAATATTTGACAAACTTTGATATTTACAGTAAAAAAATAACACACAATAAAATGGGCATAATACCTGGGGGAGGGGTTTGTGTTTACTGAGGGAAGAGTACAAAAGGTTAAATAAAACCCTAAGAAAATGTGCAGAATCAGCCAGGTCTAATAATCATAGAAGATTGTCCTTTCCCCTCTTATCACCTTTCCTACTCCCTCGCAGCAAATATTACCACAGGTGCATTCCCCTGCAGCAACACTGAATGTCAAAAGGGAAATAAATTACACAGTGTCATTTGAAATATCTGGAATAAAACTAATTTACTACGTGTTCATATTAATGTTGGAAAATTGTTTGGCCAGTCCCAGTGATGTTAAGCTTAATGACCTCACTCTCTGGGTGGGTTGGGTGGCCTTTCCTGGTGGCCAGTGTGGGCACCTATTAGCTGACTTAACAGAATTGGGAGTAAGCGTCCGATAGCTTTTAAATGCTTTTGTCGCACTTTGAAATGGTGCGGTTGCTGATTTTACATGTCTCGGGGGAAGCTCGTGCTAGCCCTAACCCTCTCAGCTTGATAGAATCATGTGATAGGAAAAGACCCAACCAGTAGATGGGAGCTGACCATGATAAAATTCTATTAGAAGAAATGTGATAAAGCACATACTGCTATATTGTGTAATTGTAAAATGTGTATCTATAATGCTTAAAAATGCCATAGACCTCATCAAACATTTAAAAACCACAAATAACGGTTAACACAAAGTACTCAAAATGGATGTTGCTTTGTTTGTTTAAAAAATTGAATTATTTAAGATTTAACATGATTTGCCCAATTCACAGCTAGAAGCCCATTCCAGTCAATTTAGTCCTATAGCAGTCAGCTTGCTGTAGCTCAGTTTTACTAGTATAGTCAATTCCATTTGGAAAATCCATTAAAATGCATAGATGTACAGATTAATAAATTATTATAAATAGAAATTTCATGCAGAGACATAAGCAACAGCATGTACACTGACACAGCTGTGGTTTTCTTGAATTGCACGGTGGTACAACTGATGGTGACAAGGCTGACCAATTTAACGTCTTTGCCTGTCTTGTATTTATAGAGTCTAGCACCAGTCCTTTCTGTTTTGTGCAGCCTTGGTAGCAGGCTGGATGTTCAGAGTCTCTATGTGCATAGCTGACCGGGTGGGGATGCCTCAGTGAAGAACATCCCACTGTTGGCGGTTTCAAAGAACTTCTATCTAGTTGTTTTTGTCATTACTTATCCTATTACTACATTCTCACGGTTTGATATTTTGTAGGGCCTATATTGTGGAAAACCTTGTTTTTCTTTAAATAAAAGCCTTCCATGAACTATATAAAGGTTGTTGAAATGTTTTTCACTTAGTTAAGCTGCAAATCATGGTTGTGATGTCACATTTTCAAACGCCCATTCAGCCTGCCATTGTTTACCTTGTCTATTTACACTGAAGTGCTGCAGCAGGAAATAAATGTGAGATGTGAGATTGCTCTTTTTCTGGCTGCCAGGATGCAAATGTATGACTGCAGCCTTCTCTGGATCCACACATCCAAAAGAAGTGCCTGAAGTTTATTTTCTCCTCTGCGGATTTCAGTTGGAATTTATCAGTTTGTTCCAGATTTCACTTCAGACTCCTTCTTAAATGAGGATTAATACTGGGCAGTCAGTCAAAACAGAATTTGCACACATTTGAATTTATTGGCACAGTACCAAATCTGTAAAAGCACTTTAAGGTCACATTTCATTCTAATGGTTACAAAGAGTTGGGAGAACTGTCCTGTAAAATTAAAGTGGGGCTGTTTTCTAATATACAAAGCCTAAAAAACGATTTGAAAATTTATACTGAAGAGCGAAAAAAAAGAAGAACAGGAGTCCTTTAAGTGGAATGTTTACATTTCTCCATCATCTGAGTTGAAGGCAGTAGAGAATACTTTAAGTTCAGACCACAGGTCTCCAGTTATCCAGGGGTTCTGATTGGTGTACGTCAATATCTTCCTTGACGCACCGTAGCTGACTTAAAATAGGACCACCTCTGCGTCTGCATTTTGATTGCTGGAAGAGTTTTCAAATACAGACCATTAAGTGGTTTAAGACTGTGAGGTCTTGCTCCACAGAGTCTACAGAATTACACCATTTTATTGCAGGTGTGGTCACACTTACCAAAGTGTGGACAGTAGAGCAGCATCCACTTTAAATGGCCATGAAACAATGATCCAGTGTGTCATTAACTCTAGCTAGTCGATGACAGTACTAGACAGCCCCAACATGCACATTTATTTTGTCTGAGCTTTCGATTTTTTGGATCCAATCTGCTTGCATTTGGCATGAGGACATTTGGACTTATTTGCATTCCCATTTCAGAATGTTTGTTTCCCTATTTTATATTTCATGGTAGTGAATCTGACATCAATTCATCTTTCGAAACTGTTTTAATGAATGTTTTGCTCGTGTTAAACTTGTTCATTGTCTTCAACTTTCTTGAACACATTGAAAATACTGTGTTTCAAGTCCAAAACTGATCTACAAGTGTCAACAGAACAATTTAACAAAGAGTTGAAATGTTTTCTTTTAAAAACTCACCAAAATGGCCATCTGGATCACTAGGCAAGTACTGGTAAAAGTCATATGGTGGTCGAAGAACCTGATCATACGTGATCATTTCTTCTGATGCCTGATAGTTGGAGAGAAAAACCAGTATTAATAATAATAGCAGGATTGTGGTACAGGACAGAGTGAAGTTTGACTTAAAAAATAACTTTTCACTACAAACCAGGTTATGCTTTTAAATGAAGTCACATTACCATTTAAAAAATACTTACTGGTGAAATGACACAGCCCTCCATTCCACAAAACTTGCTGTAATTCTCTCTGATCTGCAGTCACTCAGAGAACATTGCATAAACTGAAAAATGGCACCTCAAAATAGTTATCCCGTTTTGTATTTTATGTATTATAAACGTATTCTTTCTCCAGCTACACGACTAATACAGAAAAAGAAAATGAAATGGCCACAAATCAGGTCTGCACTTTAAGGACTGACTCTGTCACTGTGGTGAGTTCCTCATTCTGATAGGTCAGATGTAGCCTGTGACTCATCGCATTTCACAGGTTACTTTTGAGAGTTACAGTTCAGAGCAGCCAATCCTGATCTGATTCAAAGGTTTAGTAACATCTTGTTTTATTATTACTGTTTTATCCTGGCCAGGATTTTTCGGAACACTTTAGGCATTTCAGAGTCATACTGACATTAATTATATTATTTCACAAACCTTCAGTGCTTTTTAATAGTTGGGATGTTTCTCCCTTCAAGAGTTTACAAGACCTTTACATTCTATAAATTTGAACTAATTGCAACTTTAAAAAGCTTTTAAAATGTTTAAAATGTTTTTGCATGTTTGACTTTAGTGATTAAGATCCATCTTCTGAAAGTATACATACTAAAAAAAAAACTGTCAAGTATAAACAGCTGTCACTTGAAGTAATGGCTAGTGGCACATTTTAAACTAGATCACAGCAGTTACATGTTAGGCATTTTCTTGTATATTTCTAACACAAAATCTTTGAACTGAATTTAATTCATCAGTGTATGTGTTTAGATTTAGTCCTTGGGAGATATTTTTGTTTTTGGAAACAACAGTACTTAGTAAGCCAAGCAATTCAAGGGAACTTTTCACAGTGATAGTGCATTGTATTAGCTGGCATGTGTCATAAACATTAGGGTTAACCCAAAGTGAAGTTCCAAGAGAGTCTTGTTCCTTATTTTAATCAAAGCATAGCACTGTTGTCAGCTGTTTTGAGGAAGCAGCTACTGTTGCAGCACACAGAGCAAGTCCGTAATGGGGCTTTCATAAACTCTATTTATTCCATGTTTCTAGTGTAGCTTTAATTATATTATGGACATTTTGTTCTGTTATTATATCTATTCTATTCTATTCTGGCATACAAGCTGTAAGTGTATTTCCCTGATAACCTTACCTATTGCTACATTTTGGTATATGTTATAGATGACTAACATAATGAAGATATTTTAGTTTCCAGTTGCACATGGACTGCATTACAATATCATTTAAATTCTTCTTACATCAGAAATGAGGTTTTTACATGATTTATTTAAAATAGTTTAACCCATGGTTGGCCTTATATGAAGAATTTAATTTTACAATTAAATCCAATGCATCTTTCAAATGATCAATCCACTTATCACAATGGGTTTACTATTAATTATTATTACTATTCTCTTTTAATAAAACACTAACAGACTGAAATGTGACTGAAGATAATGGTATGAATATCAAATGTTGCCAAAAAAATTGAATGGGTAAAATTCATCTAGGTGTCAGTTAGGGCAATAACACAAAAGTCGACTAGTTGACTTCAGAGGCACGAGTCGACGCCTCCTTAGAGAAGTCGACTAGTGTGTTTTTTCCTCTCTCTCTTCCCTCGCTTGTGTACACAATGCAATCGCTGCCTCTGATTGACTTATAGGCTGATACGCGTTCCTCGGTTTAGCCAATTATTATAGTTCCTTCATAAAAAGTACTGTTGGCGCGAGGGGAATCCAAACAAAAGACCACAACAAAACCATGCAGCAGAGAAGACAGACACACACACATCACGGTGACCTGCACAACCTGTAAGTCGGTGTTGTAGTTCAGTAACAGTATCAGCGTTCTGCGGGGCATAACGGTGTCCGCTAGCTAACATGGCTAACGCTAGCACTGCAGGGAGTCGTCCTGCCGCCGCTTAAACTGTTCCCACTCTCAGTTGTACACTTAAATTGACCAGAAAACTGAAGTCATTAGCTTTTGTTTAGTTTAATTGTCATGTTGATTGTTAAAGTAACAGAGAACTTTTAATAAAAGTTGCTCAGTGTTGGACACCTGTGTTCCTCCGCTGCGCGTGATGACGTCATCAAACGACTAGTCGACTCGACTTCGACTTTGCAGATGGAGTCGTTAATGCCCTAGTGTCAGTAAAAGTTTAAGACTTTAGACCCGAGTAGAGAAATGTGCTGCCAGGCCCAATACTTCAGAACCCCTGCTTTAGACCAGCAGTATTTAAACAACACAAACATACAAATACATACACATGGGACACATGTCTGTACAGCTGCAGTATTATATCACTGATTTTGAGCTTTAATAATGACTGATAATCTAGCTACATTCCCAGTCAGCTGCAATGCACAAGGAGAATATTGTAGTAAGACTCCAGTCACTATAAGATTTCATTTTCTCAACAGGTAATGTTCATAATGTTCTATAAGGTTTCATTTGGTATCATTTTGTGAAAATAAAATCAGAACAGTCCGATTAAAATAAGCTATGCCAGGTAGCGGGAAGCATAGGAACATTATATTAAAGAGCATCGTGTATAGGCCTACATTACACCTACATAGGTGTTTTATAATAGATGCTAAACATTTATAAAGGTTTACTCAGACAAGTGTTACTTATCACAAAGGCAACCTTCATTAGCTTCTGCTCAAAAATTGTAGTGAGCAAAGAACACTTGTTGCAATAAGCTTTCATACATTTCTATGGAGGTTGATGTCACTTGTCGTGCAGGCTTTTTTAGATGTCATGAATGCTACACTAAAAATGTTCCCAGAGGCATTAACTCAATGTCTGACAGTGTGTCTGATATACTGAATTTTTTTCATACCACCCAGCACTATGTAGGTCCATAGTTCTCTCACACACATACTCCCACACCCTTAACCAGACACACACACACACACACACAAACACACACACACACACAAACGCACACAGAAAATGGAGAAGTCAGAAGCTTTCGGATTCATTTCCTCTTGACCATTGTGTAAATGTGAATGGCTGTGGTGGATGTGTCTGGCTATGGGATGTGTCCTTGGTGAGCTGCTCTTTGAGCTGCAGTCAGTAAAAAAGTATTGGTCCACTCCTCTTTTTCTTTATACGCTTTCTCTCCTTTAGAACATACCATAGAATATTAGTGTAATGTTGACTGCCAAGTTGACTGATACTTTAACTGATATGTTCATTCATATGAGTGCGTGCGTGAATGCGTGCGTGAGTGTGCACGCGCATCGTCTCTGTGTTCTCGTGTTTTCCCAACAGTGCATTGCAGGGTATTTTTTTATGGCACCACAGGAAGTCCGTTACATCTGTTCACACACACACACACACACACACACACACACACACACACACACACACACACACCGTCTCCGTTGCACAACAGGACAAAAAAGCCCCATCCTCCCTGCGACTGTCTTTAGTCCAGCTCATCGTTCAGCACAGAAAACAGCACCCTCAGCCTCCACCAGACCGGCCTGCACCACACATCCTCACACTCTAACTGTAAAATCCTGTTTTTTCGTTAGAGCAAAGTAAACCTTCTGAAGGAAACTGGAACCAAATGAAAGAAAAGAAACAAATTAAGATTATAATTATAGATTCAGGTACTTTGGGGCAGATTTTAGCTGATGACCTTGATTTTTTTTATTTATCACTCAGGATCTATGACATTATGTACCACATGTTACCCAACACTTTTAAAGTGGCTGCCTATCATCTTCAATTACATGATACCATCAGATTCTTTCCCTCAATGTGACACAGATAAATCAGATATGAGCTACTTACATATGCAGCAATAGACTGGATACGTATTCGATTCTGAGCCATGTAACTTTAACCAAATGGACATGCGGTGTATACAAAAGTTGGAGCTTCCCTGGTCAAATTACATAAAAACAAATAAGCAAAAATGAGTATGTATCCTTTATAGAAGGCACACTAAATCTGAAATATTTGGGGAAAAATATTTAGATTATGGATGTGCACTTATTTTCGCATGTTTGTGGCAGAGCAGCAGTAACTTGAAGGTTCTGCTGTCAAACACTTTTTTAACATTCCTACCAGTCATGAGCTGATGATCTTTTTGTTGTTGTCATTCTTGGTGCATGTGGATCATTCAAATGTTGTTTTGGATTGAAGTGTGTGCATCCAGGTTTCAAATTCACACTAAAAACAAAAATCAGGTCCACTTTGAAAAAGTGAACCAGGCAGCAAGGCTTGTAATGTGGATTTAGTCAAAGTGGAACATGTCAAAACTGAATCTTGCTGTTCACACTGCCACATAGTGTAATAAAAAAGTGAACAAACGTGAACCATCACGGCAAAAACATCGGATCTGTGTACAAATTTAAACAATGAAGCTTATAATGTGAAAGTAGCCACAGAGTCATTCAAAAAAGGGTTGCATGTATACACACACATCTCCACAACAAGCAAGTGAAGACACGATTTATCTTCTTAAGCTGGAAACAGCGAGAGGCGATTCTACCGAAGGTGGGCATTTTGTGTTCTGCGTGTTTCTAAGCTGATTGACAGTTGAGTGTCTTAGTTTTTATCTCTGTAGACAAACTTCCTGCCAGGCCAGAGACTGTGGACCAACTGTAACCACACAGAGCACACAGACACTCCACAGCATCAGGTAGTGGATAAACACATCCCCTACACCTCCACACACACATATCCAACCCTCCCCCTCTCCCCCCCCTCTGCCCCAACACACACCCAACCAGGCCTCCACACTATGCTCTTCATGCAGTGTGTATATAGACTTAATAGACTTGTGAAATTTAGGTCACAAAGGGTTTTCCTGTAAAAAAAAAAAACCTTTAACTTAATTTTAACTTTATTTTAAAAGAACCTTTTTCTTTATTTGGAGGCTGTTTAAATTTCAAATATGTCCTTCATCACTGAACGGTTCTTAAGGGAACCAGAAGTGGTTCTGCCAAGTCATGTTTTTACACTGGCCTATGTGTACCCAACTCTATCTGTAGAAAATACATGCATAATCACAGACAGTGTTTGTTTTCAGTGTTGTAACTCTCACAGATAACATCGTGTCTCTGTTCTTTAAGCTCACAGGTGCTTTTTACTGCTGCTTTTTTCCTGAGGAAATAGATGAACCTCTTCCTCTGCTGTTAAGCTGTGCTGACCTGAGGAGGGCTGCTTTTAATTCTGTCTCCACCCGCTGGTTACATAGAGAACTCCGCTTTATAACTGCTTATGCGGGATTATTTCCTTTTAGGTTAAAGGTTAAAGTCTGTTTGTGACTGGCACTGTCTGTGACAGCCGCTTTTAGATATTAGCACGTTATACTATTATACTATATTATAGTGAACTTTCTGGAGCCCCAGTTTCTGTTGCAGGTATTCAGCTGCACAGCTTTTATTATTTCCACAGAAAAGCACTGTTATACTGTAAGTGGAATAGTGTAGGGAGTGTTTTTGAGGTCTAAATTGATGTCAAATACTGATTTTATTCACCTAGTTCACAAATTATGCTTTGCAAAATTATGTAAACACAGGCATATATAGACTCTTGTCTAATTTCATATATTGATGATGAATAAAAACATGAAAAGGCTAAATTACTTTTTACTGTGTATTTAGTTGAATGGACAAACCATTTTGTACCATTTAATGTACCGCATCTGATACCAAACGACGATTAGAGGCCAGGGGCAGTGATGGAGCTCTTAGGGATGAATCAATAGTGTTTGTGATGCAGAGCTAATCATTCAACATCAGCATCTCACTAAAGCCCCTTCCAGAAAAGTAAACGCGGTTTCTGTTGCAAAAGGGACAGAGTACCTGATAGTACCCTCGGTTTGGGAAGAAAGATGGCCTCAGTGGGATTGTGCACACTTTAGTTTGAACTATGAGAGCCTGATGAGAGAGCGGTGGTGTTTTGGTTGTGGTGTGGACTGCAGGTGTGTGTGTTCCAGAGACTGGGGCTGAATGGCTCAGAGTGAACAGCTGTCTGTTCTCCAGCAGCTGCAGCCCGGACGAATCGCGAGCGCTTTCATCAGAGCTCTCCACTCTCGGCATTGGCTCTCATCCCGTGACAGCGAGGAGCACGGGCTCGAGGAGGGGGAAACATCTAAATAAATAAATAAATGGAGAAATAAACCTCCCCCATCATGTCTGTGTAGGGCTAGCAGCTACAGAGCTTCGTTCGCCTGGCATGGCGGGTCTGAGATGATGCGAGGGGTCCCTTCTTTCCTGGCGAGGGCGAGGCAGCACGAGGATGGTGTGACCGTGTGAGCTGAGCAGCCGAGCCGTCGCACATCCTTTCCACGCTCGGGTCGAGGAGGAGGAAGAGGAGAAGAAGGAGGAGGTGGTGGAGGAAGATGGCTACCATGAGGCTGCTGACGGCGTCCGGTCTGTTTTTGGCCTTCTGCGCGCTCGCCCTGTTGGCCGTGGCCATCGGCACGGACTACTGGTACGAGACGGACGCACGCAGGCACCGGGAGCGCTGCAAGAAATACGCCAGCAAGAGGACCGACCCGGGCTACATCTACATCTCCAACCAGAACCTGCCCCTGCGCGTGCTACCGAGGGGGGGCGGCGCGTTTCTCCGGGCCAAGCGGGACTTCCTGCCCCCCGCCTCGGCCGTGGAGTCCCGCTGCAGCCGTCGGTACAACTCCACCGCCACGGGGCTCTGGAGGAAGTGCCACAGGGAGGGCTTTGACCATGAGAACGAGGACCTCATCTTCAAAGGTGAGAGGAGCTGGGACAGGCGCAGGCCCCGCTTTGGGAGCCCACACTCACAAAGAAACATCTGCACGAACTTCATCCAGGCTAACGAAGCCACACACATTCATCCAGGCCAGCAGAGCAAAGGCAGCCTTGTTATTTCAGCACCAAAAGCAACTGCAGTTATGTTTTCAGCTTTGTTTTGTTTTTAGCTACCGTCTCCAATTGAAAGCAGCCTGTAGATTTTTGTGTTGTTTTTTATGATATGGTCGAAGTGCTGTGTTGTAGATTCAGTAAGAAGGACAGCTGTGCAGGTAAAGGTAAAAATATGAACGAAAACATGAACAGTACAGACTCAAACGGTGCTTTGAGAAGTTGTAGCGCTGTCCAAGGTGCTGATCAGTGCACTTCCAGTCATTTCCAACATTAGACATCACCAAACATTTGACTAATACCACCTTTAGCGTGAAATGTGAATCTGACTGGGTATAAAGCAGCAAAATTGTGCACATGCTGGCCTCACGTTGCTAGCAACTGCTTTACTGTATGGTATTGATTATAAGGCTACATGACATCTACCTACACTGACATTAACCTACATGGGCACCTGTAAAGGATTATTCCAACAAGCATCCATTGTCATTACTCTTTCTGAACAAGAACTGATGAAAGTAGCCTTTCTGAGAAATGATGCTTGTCTGAATAAACCTTCAAAATGAGTGCTGGTTTAGGTCATAACATGCTTGTGTGTCCAGTAGCCTTCTGAATGATGCCCTTTTAGTAAAGTGTTACTCATTGGTATGTTTTGCTGAAGATTGTGAAAAATGGAATATGAATAGGAAACAGCAGTTCAAAAAGCATGATATGTGTGAGGGATGTAAACATATGATAGACTGAGTACTGAGTCCTTGCGCTGCATTATTGGTAGTTCAGTCCATACCATCCGCTGGAATGCTGCTGCTTGAATGTGAAAATTCTGCAAAAGTTTCTTTTGATTCAGCATGGGTTCATTACAGTTTAAAATACCCTGAAAGAGAAATAGAAGTTTCTTTTAACAGAATTTTAACATAAAATTGAGACACGTTTCTAATAATGGTGTTACTTATAATATTGCATTTGTATCCCATGTTAATCCCTGTTGGCCACTTCTAACAATGTTCATCGCAAGAAAGAGACAAACACAACTTAAGCAGTACATGTTTGAATAAGTGGTTTACTGGTTGCGGAATATCTGATAATAACCTCAACAGCAATAGATTGAATCGTTGAAATGAATTGTATGCTGGAAAGAAATGTGGAAAAGCCAGGGTCAGGTTCCTGAGTAATGAACCAGTTAGTATATCTTTAAGGAGTTATGATCATGTACTTAAAGAGGATCTGATAAGAGCTGAAAAACACTCTTTACCTGGGAGGACTGTTGATGTTTTGAAATGTGTTTGTGTACTTTCTGTTAACAGGTTTGCTTCAGCGCTGCACTCCAGTGAAATATTATTACTCCTCTTCAAATATTCCACGCAATCTCCCAGTGAACATTACAAAGACAATACGGCAAGACGAGTGGCACGCTCTGCGTAAGTTATCTCAGTGACATGCAGCTGACTGGCCTGGGCGAGGGCAGATAATGCTGTGGCATAAATCAGCCCAACAGCTGACTGAGGAGAGACATGCTCACTCCTCAAGTCAACCCGAGCCGTTCACCACGCTCATCCCTCCTAGCTGATTTCATGCCTGCCAGAGCACAGACAATTGAGGAATCTAAAAATAGGGCTGTAGAAATGGAGGAAATGGCACTTCTCCTTCTAAGAGAGAACAGTGCTGATCTGATATAGCAACAGAGAGCAATGAATTATTTTAATAAGTCAGCAGGATGAATTTGTCTGTTCTCTCTCAAAGGAGGGTAAAATGGAGCTACTCATGTTCTACCCACATATGTATGATTTCTTAGTAATTGTTGCCAAGTTGGACAAGCATTACAGGATGCTGGCAAAAAATAATGAAATCTAAAGAATTTAGATTGGAGTTTAGATCACATTGAGTTTCTGGTTTAAAATGGGGTATATTTGCATCATGATAAAATTATACTGAGCTGGTCTTGACTGTCGCAGGTCATTAGTGATAGTCACCAATTTTTTCACCATGCAGAAATTCACTGTATTACTGCACTAAAGTTTTTACCCAATATTCCCGTTGGTGGACCCCCGCTTCATGATGCTCTGGGAACCCTGATCTGAACAAGGTCACCACAAACAAAACGGTCATAAGTTACTTTTATATAAGTACGGTCTACCCACATCCTGTTTGACATGATTACACTGTAATAGGTTGGTGTGGCTACATAAATAGTCCCATGACTGAGATAATCCACTAACATTGTGGTCAAATACATAAATAGAATTAACAGAAATTCACACGAATAACACATTCCAAATAGATGTATCTTTTTTTTTTTTTTACAAAAAACTGAACCATATAATTCAATCTTTAGCTGTACTGTAAAGCAGTAGGTATACAATCTAGGTCAGTTGTATTGAGTGTAAGAAAATGACAGGGTGGTTAATGATTCATTGTTTTTTTCCCTTTAAATTCTCATTTGAATCTTAAAAACAGTGATGCCTAATGACTGTTCTTCTGCTGTCACTCTGTCTCTGCAGATCTGCAGAGAATGACGGCAGGGTTCATAGGCATGGCCGTGTCCATCATCCTGTTTGGCTGGATCATCGGCGTGCTGGGCTGCTGTGAGCACAACGAGCTGATGCAGTATGTAGCTGGCCTGCTCTTCCTAATGGGAGGTGAGTTCTGTTTACTTTGCTCCAGCAGTCCAGTAGATGGCACTTTAGTGCAAAGGGAACGACATGAATATTCCCACAGAAAAGACCATCTATGATTGGTCAATAGTTAAAACCTGCCTTTACCAACACCACAAGCTATTAATATTAACAGGCAAAACCTCAGTTAACAGCGTGTACCAGTCTTGTAAACATATAGTATAAGCGTATCACTTTCCACTTTCTTCTAAAAAGAAAAACGAATTGGAAATTACTGTGCAGATGGCAGTAAATCTGTGAGGGACACTTAATGAACTTGTGTCCATTAGGCTGTTAGTCTAAGCAGCAGTCATACCTCAGCGACTACAACAACACCGTTTAAGTAATTAAATTGTGACCTGATCTGGCAAAATGAGTCACAGTGACCCAAAATTCAAAATTGAGGTTTTGGTATTACTGAAAAGAAGAAAAAATAAGCTTTAAAATAATATATTGGTCAAAGCTGTATCTTAAACGGTTGTCAAGTTACAATCGTTTGAATTATGGTACCGCCGCACCATTTTCCAACTGAAAAACCGAGAAAGTCGTATTTAAAGTTTTTTGTCATTTTTTTTTTTTTTATGTTTAACAATCCATAGCATCCAAAGAGATGCACCCAGTATTCAACAGCTACATTATACTACAGGCATTTAGATACTTAGAAAATACATTCAATCAGACTGAGGCTTCAATTATTTCAAAATATTTATTAAATACTTATCAAATAATTCATATTTTTGTAAGATTTAAGAGCTGCAACTCAGATTAAATAGCCATTTAAGTACATTTTCACAATTATTTCTATGATGAAACTTTGAGAGATTAATTTTGAATTCCTTTTCTTTCATATTAGACCAAAAGGAAAAATCTATATTTTTGATGTTTTTCAACATAATCAGCCCGTGTCTCAATAAATAGAACGCCGACTTCCGACTCATTACGGCAGATCGGGTAACAATTCATTCTAGTACATTAAATGACAAGTGTTCAGCCAATCAGAACTCAGGTCATTTACATACACCAGTCTTAAAAGGACAGTGACAAAAAAGCCTGTTAAACTGTCAGAGAAAGTTTGGAAAAGGGCCATGTAGCAATAAATTATTACAAAAACTGTTTTTGTAACTAACGCTATAAAAGGTTTTATGAAGGGGACCAGATGTATGATGGTATTACTCCAAAGAATCCTTTGGTACCTTTATTTTTAAGAATGTATCTTTAAATTAAGCTTTAACTGAATTATTTGCTTTAAAACTTGGATGTGGGCCTACATTTCAATTTGTCACTCAAACTACCAACCTTACATATTTTCTTTAGTAAGATGGTTAGGTTTTATTGCCCCTAAGGGTCTTTTTTCACACTGGACTGTACATTGGAAAAACACATACATTTATCATCATATAACAATAACAGACAGTACATAATATAGCAGCACAAAACGTCAACAGGCAGCAGAACCACAGGCATGTAGGTCTTTCAGGGTTTTAGTTTAAAAACACTCATTTACTGATACTGAAGGATTATTCTTTAGTTTAAAAGAGTTTCCCTCTGTGTTCTGTCTCTGACCTCATAGGGACTTGCTGTATCATCTCTCTCTGCACGTGTGTGGCTGGTATAAACTTCGAATTGTCTCGGTACCCTCGTTACCTGTATGGATTACCGGAGGACATCAGTCATGGCTATGGTTGGTCCATGTTCAGCGCCTGGGGTGGCCTGGGCCTCACGCTGCTGGCCGGCTTCCTCTGCACGCTGGCCCCCTCCCTCCACAGCCCGCAGATCACCACTGTACACAAACCCCGGCAGGAGAACGGCATGGTGTGACAGACTTTAAAGGAGAACACATAGAGAACAAACATGCTCACACAGTTTCAGACACACACACACATGCCATACACCGCCAGACGCACATATATACTCATGTGCATGACAGAGAGACGAACTGGGGGATTTAGTCACACAGAAGTATAGAAGCATACATAAACACACTAATGCACATACAACACGCAGGATCCACACCCTGCAGCGAGGACCAGGACCCTGTGCACCCCATAAATTAATAACAGCCGAGGGGACAATAAACAGAAAATAAATAATGGAACAATACAGACAAACTGAACTCAATGCGTGTTTCAAAGCAACAGAAGAGCACAAGAACAGACAGATATCTGCTTTACTCCTGACGCCTGTCATAGGGCTTACCTTCTAACTGAGATGTGTTTCTGTTCATATGGTGCTTTCTTTCTCTCTTTCTCTCTCTCTCTCTCTCTGTCTCTCTACTTTTTTCTCCCTTTTTTTTCTCTCTCTCGCCCTCTTTCTCTCTCTCTCTCTCTTTCCGTCTCTCTCTCTTCTTTTTCTCTCACCTTCTCTTTGTCTCTCTCTCTCTCTCTCTCTCTCTCTCTCCTTGCCCTTTTTCCAGTCTCTTTCTCCAAAGGATTTCAAGGTGAATTTCAGAGTCTCATAAAACAACAGATGAATCTTTTAGTTGAAAAATCTGTTGTGTTTTGGCATTGCCTGCTACGTAGAAAAGAGGTAAAGTTAAAAAAAACAACAAAAAAAACAAAATGAAAAACAAAAAAGAACAAACAAAACAAACAAACTAAAAAATGAACAAAAAAACAAAAGAAACACTATTTCAAGTGTCTTCCTGTACATGTTATTTCATTTGTGAATTTAGTAACACTATGGCAAAGCGAAAGAAGAGAGTAGGAGCACAATTTGGAGACAGGAAGCTGGGCATGTGGGAAAAACAAGTCAGTTTCTTACTGATGCGACATGTGGCTATTTATCTCTGAGTTTATAAAGTCACAAAGGACAGCTTAAGGGAATGAAAGCAGTATTATATGACTTTGGATGGAAATGGTTTGTTTTGACATGATTATCTTTTTTTCTAATAAAACGGTGATAAATCATACTTTTATGGTCCTCATGGAAAAAGCAATGGCTTGTGAATATGCAACTGTTATGAAAGACAAATACTTAGGATTTACTGTCTAAAGGCTTTAATAATAGAGAAGAAATAGACATTGAGAACAGTTTGGTCTGTTTGCACTGCAATACTATTTTGATAAAAGACAGACATTAATGTATCTAAAAGTAAAAAACATCAAATAATATCTTCAAATGTTCAACCTGAAGAAGAACATATGAAAGAAGATGTAAATGAGACTGACTACAGTGACTGAACTATTTATGACAATTTGGTTACAATGAGGTCACAGTTAGGCATGTTTTACTGCGAACTCTCAAACTTGGTGGTCAACGAAGGCGGCACTTAGTGGTCTGTGCCTTTTGCTTCTATCCTCGTAAAAAATCCACTTTTACTCTCATAAGAAAGTGGTTGAAACATGGCACCCTATGTTAAAGACTCTACACTGGGGCCTAACTACCACAGACTTTGAGTCCAGTGACTTGTGGGCTGGTGAAGAGGGCCTTAACAATGAGCTATTGCACAGTGTCTTATTGTGCTCCCTGTAATCTAAACACAATCAGAGTGATGGGAAAAACAGCGATGTGGTAATTACATCTGTGCACTGGAGGAAAATGGATATGCAGTAGAATCCCCTTTTCTTCATCATCTGCTCATTAAAGGAATCATTTGGTGACAAATCAAATTCAAATCAAACTCTCCCCTCACTCCAAAGGGAGCCAAACATTTGATGCTTGCCTCCTTAGTTCTACACTTGCTTCCTTAGTTCTCAAGGTTAAAAAAAAATGCAAGTTTTTGGATCACACAGACTTCCACTACCTCTTAGTATCGCAGCAGTGCAAAACTAAAGAAGCACATTTCAGACATCAGCTTTAGATCTGGCATGAAGTTTGAAGTGAGGAGAAAGTGTGCTTAGGGTCCCTTTATTTATCTTCAGTTTAGTTCAAACAAGAGCATGATTTTCTGTAAATCGGAGCAATACTGTGGCATTTAAGCAGACGTCTCATTTGGTTTTCCACCTGGAGTTATTGCTGTCTAAAAAAAACTGCATTAATTAAGGAGATCTTCAATGCTTCTTTCTTATCATTTCCACCAAACTAGTGCTTTAAGATCTCTCTGGAAATACACAATGCACCCTAGACCTCTTCATATATGTGAAAGATACACAATGTTTTGTTGAAACTAGGAGAGTTCGTTTTTATTTTGACATGGTTTCTGCTGTAAATTCCACTGCACTACACCCTAAAAGGCTTCTTCGGGTGCCTTTTTTTTTTAGTAAAGGCAGTAGTTCTGAGGTTCTGAGGTGGGGCTTCCGTGGGTGAGACTAATTTATCCAGCACACACCACAGATGTTTGATCGGATTGAGATCTGGGAAATTTCAACAGTATGAGCTCTTTGTTCTTCAAACCATTCCTGTGGGATTTCTTTCTCAGTGTGGCAGTCACATTATTCTTCAGCTGCCGTGAGGTCATTCTTTTGCGATGAGGGGTTTATTTGGTCTATTTAAGTAGGTGGTATGTGTTAAAGTAACATCCACATGAATGCCAGTATGCAAGTTCTCCCAGCAGAGCATAGACAAGCGCATCCTGGTACCATCGCTTCCCCAGGTGCAAGGTGTGATTCATTGGATCAGGCCACCTTCTTCTAGAACTCCATGGTCCAGTTCTAGTGGTCACGTGCCCACTGTAGGTGTTTTGTCATTTGGCAGGGGTCAGTATGGGCACTCTGACTGATCTGTGGCAAGCTGTGATGCACTGTGTGTTCTGTATGTCCTTTCTAGCCCAGACAGCATTAACTTTTCTCAGCAGTTTGTGCTAAAATAGCTCTTCTGTGGGATCAGACAAGACGGGCTAGCCTGTTACCCCCTACAAGCATAAAGTTATCCAGGACTCACTGGTTGTCTAATTTTGGTCGCTATTAACAAGGTATTATTATTCTGGGAACATCCTACAAGACCCGCTGATTTGGAGATGCTCCAACTGGCTTGTTTAGCCTTCACTATTTGGCTCTCAGGTCCTTATGATTGCCAGTTTTCCAGCCTCCAACACATCAGCTTCAGGAACTGACTGTTGTCTTGCCTCTTATTATTTGCCACTCTTTGACTGGGACTATTGTTATGGGACACTCAATGTTATTCACTTCACCTATCAGTGGTTTTAATGTTGTGACTAATCACTGCACCCATATGAAAGGTTATTTGTCTGGTTTATTCTGGTTCTGTTGTGTATTTCTCTTTCTAACAGAATCTATCATTGTTGAATTTGAATCTTGCTAGTATTTGTTTTTGTCTGTTTTACTGATGTTTATACACAAAGCCTCACACTTCTCCTCTGATGCAAACTTACAGGACCCTCTGCACGGTAAGTGATTGTGTTAAAAATACATTTCTATCGTACTAACCCTTAATGAACATTTGAGAGCACAAATAGAAAAAAAAATGGTGGAAATAGGTGGATGAGAGAGGGCAGAGGAAAAGCTGCTTTGAGCCCATAATTTGTCAGGACCTGCAGCTGAAGCAGCTAAATTCTAGGAAAGTGCTGCAGAGTCCTTGGCACATATGTTAAAATAAACAGGGCCGGAATCACCTTTGCCTTTAAAGCAGTCGTTATTCGTAATATGTCTTAAGAGGCTCAGTTACGAAAACAAAAAGAAATGAATTATCCCATACTCTTTTTCTCACTACAGAGTTGAGCTTTTACTAAAAGATAAACCTGGTAATGATGGTCATTTAATTACAGTATCATTTTAAGTATCTCATCAGTATCTCATTTTAAGAACTTTTATTATTAAAACACTGTTTTAAAACAGCCAGCCTCCTTTTAAAGGTGAAAACTGTATTACGTACAAAATGAATAGGAATCAAATCTTGTTCCAAACTGCACTATGATTACAAATCATTTTACTTGAAAAACTAAAAGCTATTTTACTTGTTCTAAACTATTTAACATAAAAAAATATAACAGCAATCATATTTTTTTTTCCTTCACACACCCACTTCTGGTATTTAAGTCATTTGTGTGTTGTTGCAGTTGCCTTTGACATGAGAACATCACCAGATTCCTGTCACTGCATGTCCATAAATGCGACCAGTTTTCTTGGACACAGTGTACTCCTTCTGTCCAGTGGAAACTTCTTGCAGGCTTTTTGTCTCCCTCGTCCCCTGCTGCAGACCAGCACACAGCAAAGCAGAACCCTTTAGAAAACTCGCCCAACCTCGCCTCCATCTGACCTGGTCATTTGCTTTGGTCATAAATCAGGGATATCCAACACCAGACAGGTTCAAATCTGTCCAAATATGAGAAGACTCTGACTTACACATTTAGATTTTCTCATTTCCTCCCGTCTGGGTTTTGACCTCCCTCTCTTTCTGGCTCTAAAGCTCCAGAGCACACATTCATTACGAGCATTCATCAAAACACAGAGTAACTTTCACACAATAAAACGCCTACTGTTCCTCTGCTGAAAGACCACTTCCACTAGAAGTGCTGGAGACCCCCAACCCCCGCAATTTGATCCCTGCAACTCTCTCTCTCACACACACACTTTTTGCACTTTGGTTTAGGTTTAAGTTGATTCATGAATCATGAAATGTTCTTATTATGGTTCTTATGTTTTACTTTCTAAGTCTTAAAAGCTACAAATCTAAGTAAATTCAATTTCTCTCTCACTTTTTTCTCCAGTGTAAAGAATACTCTCTCATACGCCAAGCTCTTTGTGTGCCGCTAATATGGCTTTATGACTGAGTGCTGATTATAGCTGTTCATGAAATTGCACTGAGTGTAACTTTACAACTTCGTGACTGTGTTCCAGGCCTGTGGCGTGTGCTTGTGGTGTGCGTGTGTGTGGCTTGGGGCAGGCTAAGCTGGGTATGGGCCGACTGTGTTTGGACTGGGGTCCTGTGGGGGAGAAAGGCTCTGAGGCGAGGCAGTCAGGGGAAAGAGGAAATCACAATCAAGCTCTCTCTCTCTCTCTCTCTCTCTCTCTCTCTCTCTCTCTCTCTCTCTCTCTCTCGTAAAGTGTACTCTCTCACACACCAAGCTCTTTGTATGGCTCAAAAAAGGTACGAAAGATTGTTAGAGGAATTTCTTAACAACTTCACCCAGAAATCTCTTCTTCCGCAGATAGAACTTTTCTTCTTGCAGGAAAGTTAAGAAATTTCCTGAACAAAAAATTTCTTTAAACAAATCATGCTTGGTCCCATTATCAATCTTTCAGGGGATGGTTGTTTAAACAGCAGTTTTTGTAAACTGGATGTGTCAGTGGGAAGAAAATGTAAATATATAAATAAAGACAAGGCTAGAGACAATACAATAACATGCAGTGTGTAATATTTCAAAAGCATTTACATATTGATTTTTTGTTTATGTGCCTATGAATTCGGCTTAAAAGTGTCTATAATGTGCAGTCATGTTTTGGCAAGTATGGTCCCAGTTGTTTTCCCAGCATACACTTGGGTTTTATCCCTTAAGACTCCCATTGCGCTGAGTGGCCCGGCTGCGGTCTGAGCCGGGACGGGGCCCAGTGGCACTCACATGCACAGGATGTTTCCTCTCCCACATTCCCACAAGACACGGCAGCCCAGAGAAGCGCTCAACTGACTGTCATCACACTGAGCGCGCTGTTTAGAATAGAGAGGACTGCAGAAGAGGGGGCCTTTACCCTCCTGAGAACAGAAGAGCACAGACATACACAGATTGCAGAAATAATTATTTCTGGTATTAACTGTACGTTGTGATTGGGCTTAGCCATGTTATTTCATCGGTGAGACACAGATAGGCCGTGTAATTCAAACACAATACTCTTCTGAATCACGGTCATTGCTTCTTGGACAAGAGCGTAATCTCTGTGGGTTTTCCACAGATTACTGATGTTTATTAGAAGGGGTTTAGTTTACTTAGGAAAAACAGAAAGGCAGAGATGGAGTCTGAGTGAGGAAAAGGGATGAGGTTTAGCAGTTTGGCATGAGATGGCTGAAGTCCTTTGTTGACACAGTCCACACGCGTCCTGCGGGTGATTGTGTGTGTATGTGCCTTTGAATGTGTGCGTGCCTAGTGGGAGCAGGGGAGCCATGATGAGCACCGGCTGCTGTTTGTTTACAGAAGGGAGATTCCAGGAATGTGGACAGACTCTTTCTCTCTCTCTCTCTCTCTCTCTCTCTCTCTCTCTCTCTCTCTCTCTCTCTCTCTCTCTCTCTCTCTCTCT
>JBBJLR010000133.1:7952578-7970863 GCA_037577145.1 Brachypetersius gabonensis
ACACACACACACACACACACACACACACACACACACACACACACACACACACACACACACACACATACACACACAAAAGCTGTTTTAGATTAACTAACACATGCATCGATCAAAAGCTGTTTTAGATCACTAGACAAACTCACACATGAAAGAAAACAGACTAAACCATAACTGCTGCAATTACTGCCACTAATGTTCTGCAACTCAGGAAGTAAACAGAATTTATATTATTTGAAATAGTTGAAAATATTGAAAAGCAGGCCTGCTTGTAATAATTTCAACTGAGACCCAGAACCAGCTGACTGTCTGATGATATTCTTGCCGTTTTACATTGACTGACAGCTAGATTAGTGACTCAAATTAAACAGGGCAACAGGCAGTAACATGCAGGGGAAATCAAGGCCTTCAGTAACGCTGTCATAGACATGCTGTGTCACAGCAAAGGACAGTAGACTATAATCGATGTCCAATTGTCAGTGGCCTACAATTGGCTCCAACATCGCAGTGCCCTTGGGTTGCAAGTATAATACCAGTCAAACCAAACCAATTCATACACCCATTTGTAGTGTGCTGTAAAAACACATAAATACAATATATTTGAATTTAAGCACAAAATAATTTTGTACTTAAGACATATTTGTTCATATTTGTCTTAAAATGTAATCTGCACTTCAGGTTTTTAGATCAAAAAGATTACAAAAACATACTCAAGACATTTTAACTGGTTTGTACATATTTTCTCGGAAATAAGAAACGTTCTCCTCTTTTAACATGATTTAAAACTAGTAAGTGCCTTTTATTTTTTCTCATAGACCAACAGAAATGTTGTGACCCCTTTACGGAAACAAGGTTTTCTTACATCAATAAGGCCATACAACAAAATCTAATACAAACTTATGCAGGTTTTATTTAGCAGGTTTTATTGGGAAGGCTCAACAGACTGACCGATGTCAGTTGCTCTAGCCGGCATCGGCCTCCTCCACTGTGTCACAAACTTGTATGCATCCAGTCTGATCTCGATGATGTTGTTGAGCAGAGCCAGCAAAGGAGCCAGAGGAAATGCAGCCACAAATATGGTGGTGAAACCAAACTGGAGCACTGTGGAGACAGAGTTATTTTTCTATCATTATCTTATAAGTCACAAAGCATGTCATGTTCAACATATTTAGTGTATTCAGTTACACGTGTAACACGTTTTAATGAGATTTCTAATGTTTCACTTGCACTGTTAATAGCTTACTTATGGATCTCTAGAGCGTTAGAGAAGTGTACCATGTTCTTCAGCACCACTCACCCATTTCTAGGTACTCATCCACTAAGCCATGGGCGTTCATGGGCTGCAGGTTCCAGTCTTTGTCCCACTGTGGAAGCTTCTCTTTACTTTCCACATTATTCTGCTCTCCTGCTCTCCTCATCTTCCGCCGAGACCACCAGTTCTGAAGAAGCCTAAATATCACACAGCATGGGGCAACTTTAGGAGCACTTCTCAAACCGATTAAAATAATAATGAAACAACACACATTCTCAGTGTCAGCAAATAGAAAGGTTCTGCTTGGTTTTTTTTTTACTGGAGGAACTTGTGCAAGGTCTCACCATGTTGTGTTGTGGCTGTTGCTGTTCTAAATGTGACTGTTGAATCCACAGTTGATCTTAATTCTAATTCTAATACAAATCTAACCAAGGCACTGTTCTTAGAAGTTATGAAGGCAGTAATTCACACTCTGCCTTTAATACAATTCTAGACCACTACTACTACTAATAATAATAAAATTATTCTAATTGCTGTATTGCTTCAATATAATATTTATTTTTATTTTGAAAATATGTCATGATGTTCTTTACAGTGTGTGAACATTTCATTCAAATTGGCCAGTAGAGATGTTAAAATGAAATCCCCTTACTTTACCTTAGGTTAAAAGGTTAAGAATGTTTTTGTTTCTCCAGTAAAGTTATCTTTATGGACATTCGAGACAGTTAAATACAAAACACAGTGATATGAACAGAATTAAACCAGAGAACGAGTTACTGTCATTATCAGGGGCTGGTGTACATCTATGGACAGCAGTACTGGAAAATTGGCAACATTTATTTTAAACATTTCTTTCTTAATCATAGCTATTATGTCCTGCTCCTGGCAGGCTTCAGTGCACACACTCAGCGGGAGTGAGGTAGTGCGGCTCTTTGTGATGACGCGGACATTTCCTTCGGTACTGCAGCGGTAGGCAAAACCACTCAACCATGAAACCAGGAAATGAGGAAACTCCCCTGTTCCTGTGTCCTATCACAGCTCAGCTTCACTCCCTGCACCACATCACACCGAAAAACACAACCAAACTGTGGCGTGTTCTTACACATTTGGATAAATCTAAGCCACTGAGATACACATCTCTTTCTTGCATGGCCAACAAGTAAAACAAACACTGTATGTTAAAAAAACAAGACAAAAAAAGGGCTCCATCACACATCTGCAACCTTGAAAGAGAGTTTAAAACACTCTCTTAACAATAACAGACTTGTGAATTCTAGAAGACCAAACAGAGAGATCAGAGAGCGCAGACAAGCGGACATCATAACAAACATAAACAAAGCTTGTGATGCAAACAAAGGCTTTGACGCAGACACAATACTCACGGATAGCCCAGCTCCATGAAGTTGTTCCAGATTTGTTTCAGCACCATGATCACTCCCATTTGCAGGCACAAATCAATCAGACAGCCGCTGGGATGGCACTGTGAACGAAAGACAAAGTGAACGGCATGTCTACTCTGTCTCATTAGCAACCATAAAATAGCAGGGCTGAAAACTTGCAACAAATGATTCCCAGAGATTTCACAGCAGGAAGACTAAATCCTGCAACAGAACACTAACATTCACGCTTTCTGGAAAGTTGGGTTGGGTAACATTTATCCATTCTGCTGTTCCAAGCCAGTGGATGTTCAGGGCAGCTGCATTCAGACTAAGTATAGACTGCTGCTGCAATGAACCCATATGAGGAGCCTAATGTCTGCGGCTGATGGACAATTCTTTAGTGTCTGATGATTACGAAGGAAGTTAATTCAATAACGTACATGGGCATTTGCATCCGGCGGGCAGCAGCGGACAAAGGCCCGACAATAAAGTGGAGCGATATGAAGAAATTGGCACTGCTGCAGCATGCTAATGATATCAGAGATGGTGAGCTGCTTTGACAAAACTCAACCTCACTCACCTCCTCCATTCTCCATCGGTTAAATAGTTTATTATAGTCTCCAGGCCTGCCAGCGAACCTGCGAAAACACGCACACCCAATATTGGCTTTGGAACTCAATTAGACGTGCTCTAATATTATTTTCTGATAATGGAAAAGAGAAAATGCGCTCTCAGTAGGAGGACATAATCTTTCATGTCAACAGTGGACCTAATAGAAAATTCCAGCAGTGAATGTAGGTTGAGAACAGATTTTTTTCAAAACAGACCAGAAGGAAAATACAGATAAACAAACGATTCTAAAAAGAATATACTTTTCTGTATGTATAAACAATTGGGGATTCAATCTCCCATTGGTTTCAATCAAATGGTCTAATTTTACACGACGTTTTCACTGTACGAATGATCACCTTCCCAGGAAGAAAGCTATGTAGAAGGTGGAGCTGTTCAGGTTGACGAACTGGAAGAGGAACATCTTGAGGGCAAAGCTGTTCTCCCATTCCGACTCTGTCCGCGGGTGCTCTGAAACACAAACAAGAGGGCTGTGACCTTTCCCTGTGCATGTTTAGGCATGCTGGCATATGCAAGTCATTAGGGAACCCCTTCTCTGCACATGGGCAGCCTCTGAAGCTGAGGCCAAGAAGTTTAAGTCAGGGTCCCATTTAGGAATCTACAACTTAACCTCCATTTATATGTTTTAGGATTAAGATTCCGTTACTGAGACTATGGCTCCTGATAAGATGTGAATGGCACAACATTTAAAACTTACCTAGATTAGTTAGCAAATAGGCCACTTTCTCATAAACCTGTAAAACAATTGAGAATGTCCTCAGAAGCATTAAAAACAAGCAGCACTATATAAATATACAAATCATGTAACCGTACTTCATTTACATGCATGCCTTTATACAGTAGCTGCTTATACGGCACAAAAAACATGAAAACTAAATAAGCAGTACAGTAATATTCATATAAGCAGCACACATTATTTATTTATCACTGTCAGTTGGAGGCAAATGCTTTCCCTGTTTATGTCTGAATCTCATCTGGCACTGCAGATACATAGACCATGGAAAACATCTCCTCTGTTTGAATTCACACTATAAATTCTGAACGTTGTACAGAGAGCAGATGCTGACCACATTGAGGGACATGATGATCATGAAGTTGATGCACACTCCAGTGCCAGATGTGGCAAACTGCCAGTTCTTCTTCACAAATTCCCACTGGAAGGAGGCAAACTTCTCCATGGCGATGAGCCGAAAAACCACCACAGCAAACACAGCCGTCAACACCAGGGAGATCTGACATGGAAAGAGAGACAATGGGGCGGAGAAATTTCCATTAATATGAAGACAACACTAAAGGAGTGAGTGATGATAGGGAATACTTCATAATTATGTTGCTGATCTAACAAAATCTCATGTCTAGAAAATTGTGACTTCACAGGAGAAGGAAAATAATTAAGGCAATCTAAAATGATTTGATTCCAAATGATTACAAAACACTAGTCTGTTCGTCACTTAAACATTTACACAACGTTGACCAAAGTATTATGAAGTGATGATTTGTAAAACATAACTTTTCATTTAGCTAAGCTACATGAGGACATTTCCCTTTCCCTCACAGAGACTCATGCACCGACAAATAAGAGCCACCAGGGGGAGACAGTCATTTGTGGCATTTTAGCATTGCTGGATTAGTATAGCTTTTCTGAGTAAAGGTAAACTTTTAGTTCATGGAAGCTACATTTGGGCACATTACTCCTCCTTTTGTTTCCTGGATCCTCATGCACTGACACATTAAAGCCACCAGGGGGAGACTGTAATCTGTGGCATTTTAGCCTTGCTGGAGGGATCTTTTTACAGTCCAATGCCATACAAGTAGGAAAAAGTGGTGGAAGGTGTGGAGTGGCATAATGTGGTACGGTGTGCTAGATGTTATATAACTTTCTAGTTCTAAATACAGAGGCTCTGTATAAAATTGGCACATTGTAGGAAGGCATAGAATTACTTCAACAGCATGAGTGGTAGAGAACGCAGAAAGGAAGCTCATAAGACTGGACATGGTGGCCTACCATGAAGAAGATTCCAGACACAGAGACCATGAGGCGGCTGAGTTTGTCCGTGAAGGGCTGAAAAGGCTCTGGTTTGCCTGAGACGGGGTTCACCCTCTCCTTCCGCGAGTATTTTGCTTCAAACTGAGGTCGCAGCTCCTCCTTGTCGACACATGCATGCATACATATATGAAGATAGGTGCTTCAGTATAATCTTACCTCTTTAATGGATGAATGTACTGTGCTTTTACTAATCAACACATAGATGTATGGCATCATCGTTAGTTTTCACTGGGTTCGGTAACCTGTCCCAGGAAGACTGCAGAACAGATGATGACATCATGGATGCCTTTTCATATGGACTGGATGACTTTTGTATAAGCAGCCTACTTCTACTGGCTCTGAATATAAATGTTATGTTTTGCTTAAAGGTAGATTCAACAAATGTCCATCAGACACAGAAAACGCATTCAAAGACACCAACAACACTAGAACTGAAATGGAGAAAAGACAGCAACACCCAGACCCACGGTGGGTCTGTACTCAAAGGGACAGTGTTGTTGAGTCTGAATTCTGATGTTGCTGATGTCCAGAAGATGGCGGGCGTATTATGTATGATACAGTTCTTGGTGAGACTACCTTTAAGGCTGCAAAGGCACGAAGGCACGAAACAATACTCAACATATCCTTAGACGATTTCATGCTATGGCTGTAAATGATTCATGTGCAGGATCTGTAGAAGAAAGCGCAGCATGCACCAAACACGGCAGGATAACGATAGGAGGCACACTCACAGAACACACCATGACACAGGATTTACACTAAAAGAAACACAACAGACACCACAGATATTGGCCAAACGCGGTCTTCAAGTAATTACAGAGTAATGGCTAATATCAGTCGGCAAAGCTCATGTTGCTATACCCAAATGTCTATTAGTAATGTGAACAGGTAGTGAAAGTGCTTTTTTTGTTTAAACATTTATCTTCAATAAATGATGCTGAGCATTCGTGGGTAAGCAAAAGATAACAGCCTCAGCTGACAGCTCTGTCAGGTTCCTATTTCGAGGCAAGTCTCACCTCTTCCTCCTCCCAGTCAATCAAATCCCAGTCGTAGGTAAGCTCCGCCCTCCTTCTCTTCCAGAATTCAAGGAAGACAGTGGCTATAGGGGCAAAACATAACATTTGTTTTTAATACAATGGGCACTGGTAACACAAGTCTATAATTTCATTCAGCTGTGTTTCTTTTTGCTCAGGTAAGGTAATAAATCAACAAAAAGGTGTTTACATATTCAGGGAGATGTTAGACATTGTTTTTCAGTACAGACTGATCCATCTACGGGCCGGAATAATGCTAAAATGGGCCTAACACTGCAGATTAAATATGTTGCCCACTGATCAAATTCATAACTGCAGCAAGATCTATGAGGGCTCTGTGCAGAGTTAGCAAGTAGCACTCCGCTGATGTTGAAAGAGCAGTTTAATATAGCTTGACCCACTTTGGTTAAAAGTGAAGGAGAGAGAGAGAGAGAGAGAGAGAGAGAGAGAGAGAGAGAGAGAGAGAGAGAAAGAAAGAGTGAGCGAGAGAAAGAGAGTGAGAGAAAGAGAAAGAGAGAGCGAGATAAAGAGAGAGGGAGAGAGCGTGAGAAAGAAAGAGAGACATAGAGAGAGAGAAAGAAAGAGAGAGAGAGAGAGAGAGAAAGAAAGAGAAAGAGAGAGAATGAAAGAGAGTGAGAAAGAATGAGAAAAAGAGAAAGAGAGAGTGAGATAAAGAGAGTGAGAAAGAATGAGAGAAAGAGAAAGAGAGAGTGAGATAAAGAAAGAGAGAGAAAGAAAAAGAGAGAGAGAGTAAGAGAGAGAGAGAGAGAGAGAGAGATAGAGAGAGAGAGAAAGAGAGAGAAAGAAAAGAGTATTAATAGGACTTTTAAATCTTCTAAAACTTCTATAGTTAATGTTTAGAGACAATCCATCAGAAAACAATTTCCATTTCAAAGGGCCCATTATAAACCTCACATTTTTTCTCACTTTTCTGGAGCAGGCTGAACATTGCAAAAGCTTTAAAACATACTCTTCACTACGCAGTAAATATTGTCGATATATGTAAGGCTTCCTATTTTTAATATATTGTTGTGATGTCATAAAATAAGTAGATCACTGTACTGCCTGCTCCACCAGCAGCACCTTAGACCAATTATCAATGTGTTCCTTTCAAACAAGCATAATAAAGGGCAGCTAGTCAGAATAGGATATCCGTCTTAAAAGTAACTAAAACAGGGGTAAAGAGGGGTTGGAACATGGTCATGCAGAAAACACAGTGGAGTGTGTGGATAAATGTTTAAAACTAAAATAAAACATGAAAATGTGGGACGTGACTCCTTTTCTCTGTAGCATTCACACACGAATACAAAAGCAGGGCAGGAGTAACCCCAGGGCTGAGGACCCTTTAACGTCAGAATTTCACCCAGTAGGACGTAGATATTTGTCCTCCTATGTGAAATTCTGACAAGAGCACAGAGACAGACAGGAAGCAACAACTGAAATAGTTTAAATCTGGCTTGTTTTGTGGCATTCTGGGAATATTGTTGTGGTGTTGCCTGAAATGTCTGCCTTTTGTGTTTAGTTTCAAGGTAGTCTGGAGCTTGTCTGTGGTGTCTGAGAGCGGTACGGGAGCTGCCCTGGTTTCTTCCCATAGTGCAGGACACAAAGAACTGCTTCTGGGTATGGAAAGTTCCTTAAAATTCATTCAGTTTAATACACTCGCACACAGACACACACATCGAAACATCCACACAGCCGCAATATGGAGCAGAGGTGATGATTACTGGCTGATGTTACAGACAGATCCAGGCCATGCTCGCTGCAGTACTGAGTCCACAGGGCTTAAGTTCACTCACATCAGCAAGACAGGGAGACAGAGTGAGAACGAGAGCGAGAGACAAGGAGAGATACGGGATGTCCTGCAGTAGGGGGTGGCCTGAGGGTGTTCTGTGATACACAAACACACACACACACACACACACACACACATCCCATGACTGACAGCTTCCTGACACTTCAGGTTGTTTTTTTTCCCCGCTGGACTAAACAGCTCGCTCTCTTTTTCTGGGTGGCATTTCATTAGCATTAGCCAGGCAATTACACTTTATGCACCGCACACTATTTCATGCTAATGTGCAAAGAGAGAAGGACACGCTGACATTGATCTATTTGTCAGTTTATCCGTTTATACAAAAGGTGATTTGCGTTTATAATCTGTGTGATTAGTAACCAAAGCTTAAATCACTTTCTGAAATGAAAGCTTTTGGCTGCGAGGGGGGCTGAACCGAAAGCCGAATCTACCATGAGTGCATTTCATAATCTTTTCCTGGCCTCATAGAATAATGTCCCATGTGAAGGTATTGTTGCCTTCCTCTTATGAAACTGTAATTATACATGCTTTCTTTCTGTAAAGAGTGCTTTCACAGTGACCTCCCTGAATCAACATTGAGAAAAATTAATAAATAAATGTACTAAATGTAATAAATGGACTAGGCTGCTTGTTATACAGTAGGACAAAGCAGCAGCTGATTATAGTGGGGTCTCATGGGCTTTTGAATCAATATTCCTGTGAATGCGAGTGCGGCAAAAATACACTCCCTGCTATGCTTTTTATAATGACTTCATTTATAGTTCAAACGCTGGCATTTCTATTTCTAACTGAGTAAAGGAATGACAGAGAGAGAGAGAGAGAGAGAGAGAGAGAGAGAGAGAGAGAGAGAGAGAGAGAGAGAGAGAGAGAGAGAGAAAGTGATACTCACCCCATATTGCCATGAAGATGGCGAAGAAAACTGTGCCTCCATTATCAAAAAGATGAGTCACCTGGAGGTTAATGAAAACACAGAAATCATTTCGTAAGCCACAAAGACTAAAACTCAGGAGTTAATTATTTATTTTACACAGATTATTTCTTAGATTAGATCTGTACACAGAGATCTGAAGAATAGCCCACTTGTTTTATCCTTTAAACTCCGATTTAGTGAGACTTTGTTGAATCAAATATTTAAAAGATGCTAGAATAAAATTTCATTATGAGTGCCTTCACTGTTCCAACACTGGATGTATAAGACACGCAACACATGCAGGTATATCGATTTAAAATGGACATTATTACGATTGTAATTTATGGTTGTACTGCAAGTCATAATATGTGCTCAAATGGTCTTATTCATAGACTTTATACTTTTATACTTAGACTTTATATACAACTTACAGCAGGGGATTCTACTGGAATCGGGGCTGCAGTGCTAGCGACAATTCCTTATTGCTGTATAGTAAAGAGTGACACCATGTGGTTTGCAATGTTCCCGCACCCAATTTCATCTGACATTCTGGGGGGTGGGGTGGGAATGTGCTGATGTGCTGAGGGAGGGATGGGTGTTGATCCAGTCTCTGCCATTATGTTCACATGGCGATTTTGATTATTGTTGCACCTCTAACTGAAATTGTGCAGAACGTTATTCAGACTTCAAACTCATCTATATGCTCTGTAAAGTCAGGCATGTGTCAGGAAAAGTAAAAGAGAAGCATGTCTCTCTTATATGTGATTCAAAATTGAAATTTTATACAAAAAAGGTAACCAATAATTGTCAATAATGAAATGTGTACTTAGACACAACTCTAAAGCAAAAGATCCCCTTTAAGCATCAATCTGAATGCAAATCCTTTTTCTCCCAGATCTGTTGATGTAACTTTTGAACTTCAGTCTCCAACTATGAATACAGTTATTAATACATAGTGCTGTATGAACCTTTGCATAGACGCAGCTGTCATTCAGTTTCCAGGCGCTGCAGTTGACTTCACACATTGGGCACATGATGGTGGTGTTGGCCTCACAGATCTCTCTACTGCAAATTAACAGCCCATAAGAAAATATCAGACCGCATAATCATATTTCTAATGAGAAAACCTGAGGCTTTTTAGATGCTGATCAGGTATTTTCACACGAATGCACTGAGAAAAACTGATGCATTCAATCTACTTGACTTAATTCCATTCCACGTCAATAACATGCATCGACACAATTACTGTCAAAATAAATAAACAGATGCACACAAATCAAATAAATAACAAGTTACATATTGTGTACATATTCATTCTGTATGTAGGGATTTAATGAAGAGGTCTCAGGGCCTAACCTCACTTGGCTGGAGTCCATAGTGAAAAGGCCATAGAGGAAGACAAAAAGCCCAACCAGTGCTGCTGGGATCAACATACCCGTGTACCAGCCAAGCCATGCAAAATACAGACCTATCTTCTCCCCAAAATACCTCCTGAGAGAGAGAGAGAGAGAGAGAGAGAGAGAGAGAGAGAGAGAGAGAGAGAAAGAGTACATTAAGGAAGACATTAAGACATTAAGAAAAGGAGAGTAAAAAAACAACAAAAAAGTGTAAGAGAGAGACAGAGACAAAAAGAAATAAAAAAGAACTGAAACGGAGTCGGAAAAGCGAAACAAAGAGAGATCATGTGCAGAGAGAGTGGGAACTGCGGAAAGTATTATTTGCATCTTTCTTCTGGGGCTCGCTGGTTAAACCTGTGAAGTATATGAGGTCACGATGATGATGTAAAATGGGCAACTTCAGGTGACTTCCACTGGAGGAAACACTAGAACAACAAACTCCAGAGCAGCTGGCTGAGCAGAACATGCTTCTTCTGGCCCAGATTTCCAACTGAGAGTTTTAAAGCAAGGTGAGCTGACTTCACTCTCTCTCTCTCTCTCTCTCACACACACACACACACACTTGCTCTCTCTTACAAACACACACACATACACACACACACATTTATATTACTCAATTAAATTTTAATTTTCACCTCAACAAACTTATCACATTTAATTAAGTGGGGTGATAATACTAGGCGATATTTACCGTATGAGGTCCAGAGGCTGGTACTTGTACCAGATTCCCCAGCGAGCCCATCTCTCATAGAGCAGGTGCCTGTGGTTCTGAGCTCCGTGGGTCTTTATAGGGTGTCTGCTCTTGTAGCTGCCCTGAAACAGAACAGTGCTCGCAATAAGGTGCTAATAAAGGGATAACAGCACTGTGGCTCAGGATAATAACACTAGGCTAGTAGTGATGAGCTCACCTCGTGAGGGGGAAACGCAGCCTCATAAGTGCCATTGCCAAGCAACCGATTGATACCTTATGACAAAGACACATCCATGAGATTACAGATCATCTACAGTAACCGTCAGAAGTTTGCACACATCTGACTGAACAGATATGTCTGAATACTCTTAATCTAAAGGCTAATGTTTAAATACTTGAAAAGTGGTGGAGTTACAGTCGGTTGCAATGGTTTGGGCCACTATTCTTCAAGTACCCACAGTCATGCCCAAATTTGAATTCTCAAGGTCAAGCCTCAGTATGTTGGTCATTTATTTAATAATTGATTGATTTATTAACAATATTACTTAATACTGTTTATTCCCTGAATGTTTCAATATATAAATCACTGAGATGTGCCCTGTGCAAACGTTGTGGACAAAGTTACTCTATTTCACATACAAATACAAAATTTACAATACAATTTGAAAAAAATGTCATATTTAGTCCCTTTACTTGTAGAGGATTTTTGAACTTCATCATTCCGAAAATCAACAAAACAAACAACAATATGTCATTTCAAGATAAAGACAAACACAATGCTTTACAGTTCACTAAGAAAGTGCAAGCTGCAATAAAACAAATGGTGGCTTTTTAGTTTATCATTTGCTTTATCATTTTGTTTTTTTATAGTTTGTCTTTTTTGGAAAATTTGTAAAAATAAATAAGCAAATAAAACATATAAATAAACTTTTGACTGGTCCTGCATTTGTCACACTGCATTACGTCTACATGTTGTAGGAAGGCGTTCCACCGAATGTCTGCACCAGCATGTTTAATAGAGTCCTGAGAGTCAGTAAGGTTTTAACATCTAGAGGTATTTGATCCGGTGTGACACAGCACCTGATTTCACTAATGAGTTCTCCTTACCAAGGCAGAGACTTTAATCAGTGAAATCAGGTGTGGTATTACAGGACTGAAACAAATACCCACAGACACTGCAACCCTGCACAGAAACGCTTGGAGTATCAAGGTTTTAGTGGACACCAACAATTGCTTACAACGAGAAATTAATTTTAAATAATTTGGATTTGGATGTCCAGATTATATTACATGTTTTGTTGATCTTGTAAAAGAACATAAGATTACAACATAAGATTGCAGTCAGCACCCTTTTGTACGGTTTATTTGAATACAACATTATGGGAAAATAAATTGTGGCATCTATGTTAATTTCTGCATGAAATGAAGAGACTACCTGGATTTACACTATAAAGAAATTATAATTCATTATAAAGAATTTTGTCACAAATGCAATAAAATATATACAATACAGATGCAGTAGCCCAGCATCGCCTGAATGTTCTGCTGTTCTAGAGTATAATCAGCATGAAATATTAGTCAAATTTAAGCATCAGTCTGATGTTGATTCAGTTTCTGCAAACAATTACCTGATACAAACTGATACAAATATCATTGTGAATCCGTAAGTATTAGCTTTCACTTATTTGAACTCCACTCATGTTTTTAAATGATATATACATTATGTATTTGTTCAAGTGAAGAGAACATGAGAGCATGTTATATATAAAGACACGAAACTGGACAGGGAGGAAAAAGGAAGCACCACAGAACACAGACGTCTTCACTCTTCTTTAAATTCTGGTTATATGTTCTCCTTTTAACACCTTTGTTATTTATATCCCTCAGCCGGACGTATTCCTGACAACATATTCCTGAAAATCAGGAATACGTTTATGTGTAGTGTCTTATCCTCATGCTTGGTCTTTGTGCCCCTGAAGAAAGGGGTTTGGGGGTAGTAGGGGTATTTGATGAGCTTCTCAGTGGGACAGGGAGCACAGAGACACAGTACTGAGTGTACGCACCTTCCCAAGTACTGCCTGATTGACCAATCAGCAGCCGCTCATGTTGGACATAATAATTAAGCAGAGACAGACAACACAGCGGAGGAGCTGTGGAGAAATGGACAGCATGTGACCACCAGAGACATGCAGAGACAAAATTAAGGGAAAGGGGTGGAGTACAGTGCACTAGAGGGGCAGGGTATTGAGGGCCTTTTCAATATGTGTTTTTAATTGGAATGGAACATACCTTTATTAACAAAACTGTGTTTAGCAAAACACGTACAGACACATTTATAATGAATGAATTTCTAGTACATATTTAGTGGAGATCATTTGAGAGAATATTGAAAAAAGGGATGCAATACATCCAAAGTCAGGATCTAGGGGTTCTTTTTAGAGAAAGCACTATAATACACAACTAATAATAATCTCTAAACAAACATTCTCAGAAAAAAAACTTGTTAATCTAAAATGAATGACCATCCATACTCCTTATTCTCATGAGGAAATAAGCAGGTCATTCTGAGGTCTCCCTAAAAAGGTCCTGCCATGGATGGTAATAAGTGGAAATTACACGGAACCAGCATAGTGCATATGAGGATGGGGATTTATAAAGGATTTATAGCTCTTCGGCCTATCTGATCTAGTATAGAGATGACTAAGGGGGTCACTGGTATTAAAATTTTAACATGAAAATCCCTGAGTGCTGTCCAATAACTGACTTTAATCAGAAAAAATACATGTCAGATAAAAACAGACAAGTAAGCTAAAATGAAAAGAGGAGTGTGGGAGGTATTTTTTTTAAATGATGAAAATCAGGATGGCACAAAAGAGAAGATTTTAAAAATTAATGGTGCAAACATGCCCAGAAACATCAGCCAAAGAACAGTTCTAGAAACATGCTCGTCTCCAATGATCCAGCATAAACAAATCAATTACAGTAATCCCCCTCTTTTTCAGGGGGTTACGTTCCAAGAGCACCCGTGTGTAGTGAAAAACCGCACTGTTGTGTTTTGGTAAAAACAAAATGTCTAAAACGCCTATTTTTATAGTGTAAACCCTAAATACGTCCCCAAACATGCTCCCCAAACACTTCAATTTAATTTCAAAGTCATTCACCTTGAAAATATCCTGGAGACAAACGCACATCCAAATTGTACAGTTTACACTGAACACCAACAGCGCTAGAACGTAAATTCAGTGGTGAGTGTGAGAGAGAATGAATTATCACACCATTCTTCAAGCAAAACGCCTTTCATTTTCATCTTTTACAACTTTATACAAACATTTGCAACACAGAGAGCACTGCGCCCCCAATCAAAAATGCCCAGTACTGCACCCATCTCACCCTCAACTCTTGAGTCACCCTTACGGTACTCCACCAGCTAACACTCTGGAGGAGGGTGACTGGCGAGACGGGCTTAACTACACAAATTACACATAGAAACACACATTAGTTCACTAACTCTGCTTCACAAACATCTACCCCCACAACACTAACAAAAACACATAACTGGGCCAAGCATGCTGCAAAGGCTCATGGGAGCCAGTCCTCTCGCCCTCATGGGAGCCATTCCTCCCGTTTATGTGGTGCTTAGCAACCACATAAGGACAAAAAATATCTGCCTTTTCCACACATGTGCGGAGGATTCAGCGAAAAATATGTAGTTTGATTCTCAGGAAAAATCAACTAAATTTTCTCTCACCCAAAATCAACTAAAACCAGAGAATTACTAACTCACACACACATATTATCCAGCTTTCTGCAACAACTCAGCTTCCAAAGTCTTGAAAATGTCCCAAACTGGCCAAAAATGTCCCCTTCTAAACAGTGCAAATTTACTCAACTTCAAAAGTCTTGCTCAGACATATTTAGGGTGTGTTTTTTCACTTTATTTGAAGACCTCTGAAAATTGTTTATACAATATTTAAAAATAAACTAATTTCATTACATTCACTTTACCCACATATTATAGCTGGGGTTTTGCAGAATATAACCATATGTGTCACCTTTGGCATAGATGTTTTTAGTGAGATGAAATACTTAAAAATGTAAAAGTGTTGCAAACTGCCTCAAAATGCCAGAAAGGCCTTGGACCTCAGAGGGTTAAATCCACTCTTGACCAGATGATGCTGTTTACAAGCCTAATTGAACCGTAAAACATCTATAAACATAAAGCAACTGCATATTAATTAATTAATATGCACATAATAAAGGGACATAATGGTTTTGTTTACTTGTTTTGTAAGAACAACAGCAAACCATCCGTGTTGCTCATTATAAAAAGAGCTTGAACATAGAGATCATGGGTCTTTCTTCAAAATCCGTTAACATCAAGAGAAATGATGATCTCAAATGTAGAGAAATGAGTGTGAAGTGCAGGCCTAGTAGAGGCACGCTGACACAGCGGATGAGAAAATACTGCAGCGTGGGAAAATGAACGAGTTGGAGAAGATGTTTGATGGACAGAAGTACAGGGAGATTATCTCTAGGGACTCACCCATCTTGGACTTGCCGTCCTCATACTTGGTGCGCTGTAGAACATGGTGCACTATTCTGCTTCTGGTTGAGTTAGAGAAGAAGGAATCCCTGTTGTTGATGGTAAAACTACAACAGAAGGAAAAATACATTAATTCACCTGAAAGTTTCTATCTACTAAAAAGAAAGCTATCAGGCAGATGTATCACTTCTAGGCTGCTCTGAAAGACCTCTAATCCAAAGATTACTGCTTGCAACATCCAGATGGCAGGGTTTTCTGTACCAATTCAGTTACTGAAAATCTATCTAAATACTTACATCTGGGGAAAATAAACACCAAGAAGTGGAGCGCAAAGCATGAGATACTGTCAATTAAAAACTCAATGGTTAAGAGGGTACTAGACAGAGTATTTGTAAATGTCTCAGTCCACTAAGGAGCAGCTGCCTGAGAAAGACAGTAGGAGGAAGAGAGAGAGAGAGAGAGAGTCACCAACTTGGGGCATTTTGGGGTCACCAAACTACAATTAGACCCCTCTGTAACTCCGTTTCACATCATATTTACACCTCACTCTCTCTTTCCCACACACACACACACACACACACACTTAGATGCACACAAACGCAGGCAAACTGTCTCATCTGTTCCACAGCATGAGGTTGACAGTGGAGTAAATATAGCAAGGGTACCTCAGGATGCCACTCTGTTTTTTTATTGCAGCCCCTTCACTGCCCGTCTGTGCCAAAGAGATTAGCATGTGTTGGCCTGACTCAACTGATTCCCAGAAAACACAACCACGCACATTCAAATCTCTCAAACCTCAAAATACTCCTTTACCAAACACTCACTTCACCAACTCCTCCTCCTGACTCAGGCCACATACTGACTCTCCTGACTGACTCTCACATACAGTCTGACCTCATCTCAGACTCCGTCAGTGTGAAATCAAGCAGCCAAAAACAGTTACACACTATGATGCATCACAACACTGATGTAGTTACAGGTTTCAAATAACATGCTGGTCACTCTGACAAGTGTGCAAACAACGGCCACTCATGTGGACAGCCTGCGGAAGTGATATTTGATACATATTTCATATATTATGGGTCATGCATTACACAGATGTGTAGCTCGGGGTTTTAACCCTTAAATATCTATTACAGTATTTGATTAAGTCTAATATTTCTCTAAAGTTAGTAGTTTCAGTTTAGTTAGTTGAATGTATAGAACATACACTTTCAACAGATTCCTCCACTTGATTCAGTGAGTTTTAATTAGAAATTTTCAAACAAGAGGAGACATTCCAAGACATTCCAAGATCAATGAAGGCCCCAAGAAAGTTCATTATTCTTCAATGACCAGATTACTAGGATTTTTAGGAGATGCCCGATTAAAGACGTAGTAAGGCTCCATTATGGCCTTTGGAAAACATCAGACAGAGACACAAAGGCAGCATGAAAGACAGTCAGAATATTTAGTGTCAGTCAAGGTAAATGAGAATTAAGATTTGAGCATGAGGGACAAGAGAGAGGCTCACTGATGCATTCTAGCCCGGCTGAAGGGAGCAGTGTAACAGTCTGTCTCCTCCAGATCAGGCAACGCTTCTTTATCCAGCTTCATAGGGTTCCTCGGCATCCAGCTCTTCACCTGGCGACATCGCAAATGAAACCGACTATAGAGAGTGAACAAGACAGGGAGAGAAAGAGAGAGAGGAACAGAGTTAGTGAGAGAGAGAGAGAAAGAGTAAGATACACAAAATATATGATGCGATTTTAAAAGAAACTTAAAGGCAGAAGACTGTGTGACCTTTAGGGTTTCAATCTCTTCTAATCCATTTTAAGACAAAGATGATTAATTCTGAAAAGATCTGGTCCTCAGAGGCCCAAAATGCAGCTGTAATCTAACAAACTGTCATTTGATCCAAGCGTTCTATAATCTATATGCAGTATTCCTCTGTATACAGACTATCATAATGCTTCCTTATGAATTTGAGGACAAAGTACACAAGTACACTTATGATGTTTGAACAAGTCAAACATCATAAATGTTTAATATCTAAATGGCATGTGTTGGTTCACAAGCCTTTTAGACCTACCTCCCCATGGTTTTCTTCTTCCAGTCTGAGAAGTAGCACTTCTTCCTATAAACAAGGAAAACATAGGCTTGGAAAAATCAACAAATCCTGCTAAGCAGGCACTGATATACTGATACACGCATATTCAGAAATACTATTATAATCTTTATAGACAGAGCATTGTAGTTGAGTTCGTCAATTATTGTAGTCCATTAGTTCTGTAAATCCTCTAGTTAGTAATGTGTGTGTGATGGGGTAAGTGTGTGTCAGCATGACGCTAATGCAAATGGATTTATTTTATTTTTTAATGAATCAGTTGGTGAGTGTGTGTTCACAGAACACAGATGAGTTTACGTGTGTCTAAGTGAGTGGGACAGAGATAGAAAGCGAGAGCAGACTACTACCATGCAGAGAGACTCTGTGTGTGTCTGTGTGTGTGTGTCTGCGCTTGTCTTCGTCGAAGAGGTGGAAATAGAGAGAGAGAGAGAGAGAGAGAGAGAGAGAGAGAGAGAGAGAGAGAGAGAGAGAGAGAGAGAGAGAGAGAG
>JBBJLR010000133.1:7970963-7995735 GCA_037577145.1 Brachypetersius gabonensis
CACACACACACACACACACACACACACACACACACACACACACACACACACACACACACACACACACATGCACACACGTGCGCGCACACACACACACACTTTTGCACCAAACCCAGAAGCTAAACATTGAAAAATCCTATTTTCGTTCAGGCTGCTGTCCAGCTGTAGGATTGAGTTCTGAGTAACACTACGTATTAGAGGAGGGCAAAATCTGAGGTGACACGACCTTTCTTCTTTTTAATCTGACAGAGATAATAGCGGCAGATGAAAATCAGACTGTAGGGTAGGAAACACCAACAATTCAAGGGAAGATGTGAAATTTCCTGTCCCTGCTATTACGTCATTTACTATCAGACCACACACCATATTCCATACTTTCCCTGTAGCCAAGCTTTGACAGACAGCACTGACTGTTTACTGGATCTGCAGTTATAATTTTGTTTCACGTTAATAGGTTTTCTGTTCGTATACCATGTCAATATGATTGTCCGTGGTAACTGACCATGTGCTACCATGTAGAAGAAAAATGCAAAATTGTTCCCTTAATCTTTTTATCACAGATAAATCATTGCATTCAGAAAAAAAAAAACATGCCTTACTGTTGCTTCGGCTATAATGGAGACACTCTGGAGAAACCTGAGCGAATCACATTGTTCTTCACAGACATGACAGATGGTCACTAGAGTAATGGAATCTGATCCAATCAGGCTCTCCTCCACACATGAAGTAATCACTGGAAGCATTGTTTACACGAGCACATGTGGAAAAAAAGTGTTATCATGAGGGAAAAAAATGATTACATGCAACAAAAAAAAAGTTGTAATCATGTGTATCATTTCAGAGCATTACATTTTATGAAATGATGCTACATGTCACGTGATGCTACATGTGCTTACTTGTGAACATGTTGACTTCACAAATGAATTATGACTTTTCTATAAGTAGAGGACATCAAACGCGTCATTATTCATTCGTTTAAGCCGTTATAATTTCATTATGTTGTAATATAAACACAAGCAGAGTGCACATTACTGTCCATTAATCAGCAGCTAAAAGAGCAATGGAGCCACTGAAGCCACCAGAACCACTGGAGCCACAGGACCACCCCAGCCGTCACTCTTTTCAAAAAGGGCACTTCTGCCTTCAGCATCTGCAAAACCCTAAATAATTAAGCACAGGGTCATTAGAGGCACTCTAATGTCCTGCAATGTTTCGGCACACACTCGCCCATCAATATCGGATGGTTGCAATGGAGAAATGTCTGTGAAGAGAGAGAGACAGTGTCGAGTGGCTGAATAAATACAGGGTAAGAGCCCACGACGTGACTCCTGCTGCCACAGATCAATAAACAATAAGCCCCGAATGCAGTGTAACGAAGACCAAGGAAGCAGCCCAAGAGCAGGGCAGCACAGTGCATGATCTAAAGGAAGTGCTTTGACTGGAGTGGTGAAAGGATGCCCTGCTCTGAGCTGCAAATCTGAAGGATGGCAAAGCTTCACTCCAGCAGCTCAGACAAGGGCTCAGTCTGAGTCAGTCCAGGGTGCACTAGAATGCAAAAGAAAACCACGCAAGACACTGCACAGACTATACAGATGCAGAAGAACAGACTTCAGCTACATGGGGTCTGTCTGAATACACATTTATACTTGACCCACCCACAAATATGCTGCTATGCTGAACAAGGTTTATGTAATAAAGCAAAAAATCTCATCTCCAAGTTTTCTAAACCCATGAGTGTTCTTAATAAATCCACTTTTTGAAAAAAATAACTTTTTTTGCCCATAAAACCACTGGTTTTTATATGAATCATGCAAACACTGGTTTTATATCTACACAATTGACACATTTTCTCACGGGGAATGCATCTAGTTTTGAACGATATTCATTGTGTATCTGTGTGTAAAGTTATATTGTTAGGTCGGATCATATGTAGATTTTTTAGTTGACACTAGGATAGTGTTAAATTGGCTCTCATTCTAAATCTAACTCATTTTGATTAGCAGCAGCAATGAAGTCCAGCTCAGTTGCCCATAATTTAACTCAATTCAGAGAATCTAAACCTCAACCTAAGTTCATTAGTTTGTGAAAAGCTTAGATCGGCCAGCTCTTTGGTATTTCAAGCAATATTGGACTCAGGACTATGCTTATGGACAAAAAATATTTATACAAATGAAAAACATTTTTCATTATATTTACATTAATAAACCCTTGATAGGACATAAGTGATTGGCCTGTTGGACCAAGTATGTTTATTATTGTTGGTGAATCATTTAAATACTTTGATTAATCTAAAGACTATTTAAAATGTTCCTCAGGAAGTTCTGAGGTTGGGATTTTTACTGCACACAACAAAACTGTCACTTGTTACAGGACTTAATTGCATTTTGCATCTTTTTGAACAGTATTAATATTATATGAAAATGATCATTATTATAATGATTAATAAACAGTATCTCATGCAACCCTAGAAAGGATATAAAATCAAGTGTTAGATGGTACTTGTTTACTTTCTTTGAGAGAAGGGAAAATGCTTTGCAGTTTTCTGTCAATGCTTCGTGCATTATGTAGTCAGAGCAGTAAAGTAGGAGCCAGCCATGTTTACTGGCACCACGCAGCAATGACGCGTGCAATATTACCAGCACTGCACTGTGAACTTGTTCTCCATCTGTATGCAGGAGAAGAGCGCAAAACAAGTGGAAACCTGGCACTGCAATTCAATTACCCTCACAGCACCAGTCACCCTGAGAGCTGCCATTTCAACAGAGTGCGCCCTAATGTGAAGATGACCACTTAGTGTGGGCACTGGTCACATTAATGACAGAGGCAATGCGCTGCCAATCAGGAAAAGCAAGTTGACACCACAGATCACTCTGATTGTGATCAAGATTTCGGGCTGAATGGGGGAAAACATGAGGGTATACTGTACCTTAACCAAGCACAAGTAAAAGGGTCCTCACGACTAAATGCTGTCTTGGTCTCTTAATGCACCAATGACGGTGTGCACAACAGAGATGCTCCTGATGGAATTACACTTTTCTCTGTCAAATGGAGCTCTACACTGGGCTGGAATATAAAAGCCTTACTGGTCTGAGATAAAAGGAAATCAGAACAACTTTTTTATTATGTAAATGAAGTTTTCCCACACTGTGTTCTTTACATATTTGTTTATTCCACACATACCTGTTTATATGCACTGAAACAGTCTGGGAGAAATAATATCGTTTAAGGGAGAAACCAGCAGGCGTCACAGGCACCAACTTCAAAGCATGAAAATGTCCAGCAGTCCTCAGCCACACATCAAAAAGTAGGCAGGGCAGTCACACTTTCACCAGAGCATCCCAGCAGCAGCTCTTTCTCTCTCATACACACACACACACACATCCAAAACGAGGAGACAGACAGAACATACTGACCCTTCTGTTGCTTGAAGGACTGTATAGATCCCGAGTGATGCACCATCGTGGCGTTCGAGTGAGTTCCAAGGTTAGAAAAAATCCGCACTCGTAGAAGCCAGGCGGCGTACATGTGAAGGTGTGGAGGAGCTGCGTGGGTGTCTCTGCTGCTCCCTCTCACAGCCAGCAGCTCCTGCTCTTGTTTAGCTACCCGTATTCCGACAAAGCCCCGCCCACCTGCGCTGGGATTGGTCAGATAACATTCACAACGCGCTGTGTGCTTCACTATATGGACAAAAGAATTGGGACACACTTGTTCTTCAGGGTTTGGTCTAGGGCTCATTACTTCCAGTGAAGGGCAAAGTTAGTGCTTTATTATAACTTTATTATATAGAAGAACCTTTTCTATTCCGGCTAACTGTCCCCCAGCAAGCTCCATTAATACACTGACCTCGACCCCGTCCAACACTTTTGGGATGAACTGTAATGGAGATTGCTAGCCAAGCCTTTCGCCGAACATCAGTTGCTCTGTAACCCTCAGTTGCTCTAGGGGCACTTTCCCTGTAACTAATTTCTGTAAGTCTGTCAAATGCCATGAATTTCATAACCCTCTACAGAACGACTGTGCACAAGATCACACTGAAAAACTCAAAAATTTTGTGGAAAGTTGTTATGGCTGCAAATGAATGACTAACTCCACATTAAAGTCGCTGTTGGTGTAACGGTCAGGTGTCCCTATACTTTTACATATAGTGTAACTCTTTGGGAGCGTAAACTATTAACCAGTCACAACCAGTCCTGTTGAATATACACTTTAATCAGCCAATCATATCGCTGAGTGTTAATTAGCCAGTCCCTGCACTGCCGACTGTACTAGGCAGGTGATGTCAACTACTGGGTAACTAATCCGACGGCACTGTGGGGGTTCTGATTATGAGCCCCTCTAAGAGGATGAGTACCTGTCCAAACTCCGCTCGAGGGCACGGACTAACCAATCCTAGCGCACGGGAGCGGGGTTTGTCGGAATACAGGTGCGAAATAAAAACCAACCCAACACCTGGCTGCGATCGCGAAAACTCCTCCAGCCGTGACTGTTGCCATAGAAACGAAGTGTGAGGAAGGTCCTGATAGACGACGCTCTCCTTCCCCGGTGTGTGCGCCCCGTGTGATCAAGAAATTAAAATAAAAAAAGACAGCGGTGTCTTTAATTCACAACTGAAGCCGCCGTGGCATGTTCACATATGACAAATGTACACTTTACATGTGACCCAATGTTATTTCCATCTGACAAACAGTTTCCAGCCTGTGTGAAGCTCACGTGTGGGATTTTTCCAAGCACTCAGAATGAGGTTTCAGCACGAAGCCACTTCCATCCTATAGGATACATGTTTAATACTTCAGGATTTGTTTGTAGTGGATTACAACGGCAAATCCTTTTGCCCTCACACACGTCTCTGTCATGAGTGAGTTGGATGGTCCTGAAGGCCAGACCACACAGTTTTTGTGTGTGAGAGCGTGTGTGTTTCTCGCTCTCTGTGTGTCTCTCTTGTTTCTCTCTCTCTCTCTCTCTCTCTCTCTCTCTCTCTCTCTCTCTCTCTCTCTCTCTCTCTCTCTGATCTCTTTCTCTCTCTTCTCTCTCATCTCATTTCTCTCCCCCCTCCCTCTCTATTCTCTCTCACTCACACACACACACACACACACACACACACATAGGACTACACACACATCTATACACACAAGCCCATGTGTAGTTTTCACATTACTGTTTTGAATAATAGTAGTCCACACTGCAGCAGACTGTAATAGTTTCTCTGGGCAGCTTTGTGTTTTTTCCTGATTTACCGACAGGCACATCATACGGGCGCTGACTCCTCTTTTAATGACACGCTTGGGCGGTTTTGTCTTATGGCCATGTACGTATGGCGTGTATATGACAGGTCCTTTTTCCCCATGACAGAGCTGCAGTATTAACCCCATATCAGGATGCTGTCTCACCTCCACTTGTCCCTGACTCAAGTGTGACACATCACACACAATCACATAAACCTAAAGAGAACCTGATGTGGGCAACAGAAGAAAGTAGTGTTTACAAGTGTGCTGAACTCAGAGATGAGATCCTGCTGCTCATTATAAAGGACACAAACAGTGAAAGTGGAAAAAGAGAAGAGGAGAGGAGAGGAGAGGGTGGGAGAAAAGAGGAGAGGAGATGAGACGACAGAACAGAACAGAATCATAGAGGAGGTAATGGAATGAAAAGAGAAGACTGGAGAAGGGAAATAGAAAAGTGGTGTTAAGAAAAAAAAGAGAAAAAATGAGACTGAATCAAAACAGAAGGAGAGAAGAGGTGTAGATAGCAGAAGAGCTGGTGTGAACACAGGAGGAGAGGGGACGAAATGAGAAGAAAAAGGAAAAGAAGAGGTGATGAAAAGAGAGGACTACAGGGGGTAAAAAGAGAAGAGCTCATAATTTTCATGAGATCTGTGTCAGCCATCTTAATGTACAACATCGAACCTGAGGGGGGAAAATCTGGACCCAAAGCCTCCCACAGTAATCGGTCTTACTGAGAATGGGATGGGGAGACTGCTAAAGAGACAGCGCTGCAGGGGGAAACAGTCAGAGAGCCAAAACACCACAGTAAATCTGTCAAAGTCTCATATTCACTCAATAGGCAAGAGCCATATTACAGCCATGTTTCACTGACTAATCTCTCCCACAGTTGTAATAAAAGGTGAGCTACAATAACGAGGCTTTCATTTCATAAGGCTCACTCACTCCTATTGATCCAGCCTCCCTGGCATTAATTCTCTCGGTCCATTCTGACATAACTGAGGGGCACAAGAGAGAAAGTGAACTGATATGACAGAAGGGTGAAAGAGGGAAGTGGCAGTACAGACTGTTACCAGATCCTTATAACCTTAACTTCTTTTTTGTAACACACACACACACACACACACACACACACACACACACACACACACACAATATATATATATATATATATATAAATATATATACATATAGATGGTGTATGTATCTGTGCGTGTGTGTGACAAATGAAGTAAAGGTTACTGTGATAAACAATTTATATATTGTATATTACACTGTACACATTTACATGTTTCTTCTTTATCAACTCCTTTGATGTGGGAAGGCTGATTTTCAATGCTTCATGGCAAAACTAACAAAACAGGCTTTAAAGAAGGTTTGACAAAATAGACACAATAAGTAGGACAGGTTTGTTTGGGAGCAGGGCAGTGTGAGGAGAAGAATCTACAAGGTCACACACACACTGTTCAATGTCAGAGGACCGAGGAGGCATGGCACATGAACATGCTCACACACATGAACACGTGCACCAAGACGTATACAAACACACGACCATGCTTGTCCTTACAGACGGACATGCCATTAGCTTAAATCATGTGGGCAGTGCTGCAGCAAACGGCCACCAATACCAGCTTCACAGGGGAGAGGGAAAAGAAGGGGAGGGGGGCTGAGAAAGTGAGGGAATGAGTGAGGAAAGTGATAGTGAGTGAGAGAGAGAATATAGCAACCATGTCCCTTGGTATAATTCCGTGTAATCCTATCCTATGTCCTGTGCCTGTGCCTTAGCAAAGCGATGATTTGCGCTCTCTCTCTCTCTCTCTCTCTCTCTCTCTCTCTCTCTCTCTCTCTCTCTCTCTCTCTCTCTTTCCCTAGATACTTGTAACATCCTCAAACGTAAATGCCATCTGTTTCTTCCCTCACCCAGTGGGACACCTCCTTTGCCCACTGCTGTGCCCGACTCTAGGAGCCCCAGGTGGGACTGCTGTCCTGCCACTGAATCAGCAGCTTCTGGAGCTCTGCCTCAACACACACATCACACACAGCCCGGCCTCTGTTTCACAGACATTAACAGAACCAGCTCAATAGGTGATTCCTGTCCCAATGTTTAGCTCTTGCGGTTTGTTCCGAGATGTAGGTCAGATGACTTTGCTGCAGTATGAGATCTGGCAATGTGCTGATACCACCACCTTGTGGCCAAAAGAAAAAGATCCACTCTGGCTGCGGGTGCTCGTTCAAGTGGGACGTCGCACTAATGAAGACTTCTTGCATAATTCAATAATTCAAGTGTCCCGCTGGGTTTTGTTGGTGTCAGTCATGTCATCTAGATCCCCATTGGCAAGAAAGTAATTTACAAGCATTTCAAATGATAAAAATATAATTATTAACGAACATTAGAAAAAAGGAAAAACGAGAACAGATGAATAAAACATTGAAGGAAAAACCAACACAAAGAGTCTTAGTGAGCTGTTGGGCCACAAAAACTGCAAGAAAGGATTCATGTGCATCATTTGAGCAGGCAAGTCCTCTTTCACCATGTTCTCCACACATCCACTTGTGAAGAATCTGGTGAAGGAGGACTCATGTGAAAAAGCGAGTGGAGAAACAAAATGAGTGCAGCTACTTTTAGACAGGAGAAAGGCATGATTTGATTAACAAATGAATATCCTACCATTCTCTGTGTTCCCGTATAGTCGTATGTGAACACACGACAGCTTGCAGTGTGTAGGATACTTGCCTCTGGACCAAGAGGTCATAGGTTCAAATCCTACCTTCAGCATAGCAACCCCAAGTTGCTCTAGGTCTAGGGAGACTGTCCTCTGAAGTTAGGATAAAAGCGACTGCTAAATGTCGTAAAATTGTGAACAATGTGAAATTCGCTCACTGCATATAACCTATTCACCAAGTGAAGCAGTGGGCTGCCACCAACAAGGGGAGCCTGGGGAGCAGTGTGTGGGGATGGTAACTTGCTCAAAGGTACCTCAGCAACGACACTAGCGGAGATGATATTTGAACCCACAACCTTCTGATTGCATTAGGCCACCAGCTGCCTCACATATGCACTGAAAAAACACTGTAAATAACAAAACAGTTATTAGCTTTCAGTAAACTGTATCTAAAAACATGAGGCAGATTGCTCCTATGGCCAGACCAGCACTGGAAGAAGTTACTTTACAGTGAAATCAGCTCCAAAGTTGAACCCATTCCGCAGGGTCCTTAAACAGTGCTGCACATACTAAGCAGTTGATGTGTGCTCAGGGATCTGCAGTTGATTAAATGCATTCATTCAGAACATTCTGTAACTTCATCATCAAACACAAGACATCACACAAGAGACCTGCAATGGGCAAACCATTATCCACTAGTCTATGTGCTGTTTGAAGGTCCTCTGAAATCTACCTTTAACTGAATACTCTGTGATCCACCCTGCATAAAACTACCAAGGAAATGGAATACAAAGAGTGTCAGCAGAAGCGTTCAAAAGCGTGTCAGCAGAAGTGAGCAGCTGAGTCACACACATACCATTCAAAAGAATATTTTCATTCGCTTCTTTGATCCCAAAACTTCCAACTTCCATATGGCCCTTCTTTCTATCATTTGATCCTCAAGCGTAAATGTTATTTTATAGCTTCAGAATAAATATTTTCTATGATGTGATGAAGCATGAAACAAGCATGAAACCTACACCTGTGGTCTTTTAACAGCAAAACCTCATTACAATATAGAAGCATCCATATTTATTACATTTTGTCTGGGTTTGTTAGGTAGTTAGCTCGTTATATTGCCAGTGTTGATTAATGTTAAATGTTTTTCTTTTTTGAAATTGATCTGTCAGGGAAAATGGATATAAACTGATGCTGGGTTGCTGGGTTATTATTATTATATATTATTACCTAATTTAACAACCTAGCAAAATTCAGAAAGTGTGTCTCTTTTCCTTTCAGTATTTTTTTTTCCTGGTATTTTTCTTTATATTTGTGCAAAAATGCAGCTGTGGACTCACCACTGGACAGTGTTACACTGGACTGTAGTGGGCTGAGGACCAAGGTGGAGACCAAGGAGGTGGAGTGGGTCAGGCTGTAGGATCTTAGGTCTACACACCTACACCTCCTGCCCTGCGCTCTACAGTGACCCTGCTGAGGGGTGGAGGAGTCTGGAAACAAAAACAGACATGTGACCAGGTCAGTTTCTGGCCTAACTGAGTAAACTAACTATATATATATATATATATGTATGAAACAAAAAGAAATACTCTCAATATTCCTGTCAGTGCAATAAAGAGGAATGACAATGACATTTCTACAGAGAATCATTCATTAACTACATAATTCACACTTCCAGAAAATAAACATGATGACTACACTGACAGAATATTAGTAATGGAAAGTCTATGAGTGCTCAAATAGAGTGTCAATGTAGTTTTGTGGAAACGGTTAACAGTGCAGTAATGCAGGTTTCTGCCCCTGACAATAGATAAAAGTGAAGAAGATACTGAAATAATTTATTACGCAGCGAAAACAATTTATTTTGAAGCTCAGGCTGGTACTGACAAGACCTGCAAACATTGTCTGTGCACCTGGACATCACCAGATAGATTTCAGTGAAAACATTTAGATTTTACGCACCAAGACTTCATATGAAGATGCAATTGATAAGTGAGTGACAGCAGTTATGGAGCCTAAAGAGGTCATCAAAGATGAATCAGAGAAAAGGAGGAACAAATCTCAATAGGTGACAGATGACACAGTGGAAATTGCAAAAAATTGCAAAAAGAACATTTCAGTTCTCAAAGGAGACTCAAAACAATCATACAATTTTAACACACCAAAATAATAGAGGAAATCATTCAATGCTGACTAGAGTCCTATACTCAAGGAAAATTGCCAGACGTGCAGGTGGGATTCTCGAGGGGCAGAAATTCAAAAGCAAATTAATGTATGTTCCCCTGAATACAGCAATGCCAACCTAAGTCTGTTGCCCACATAAATTCTAGAATGTCCTTAAGAAAACGGGAATATTAGATCATCTAACTGATGAGTATGAGGATGAGGAGCCTCTACACTTGATTAACAAGTTCAACAAAATGAACAAACAGACAGGCAAAGGAGTTAGATAAGCCTAAAAATATTACCACCTTGTTTAACCTGTATACAAAACGTATTGATGTCCATATTGATGGAGGTAATAATCTCCATTATGTTGGTGATACATAGTGGAAAATCAACACCTGGGGCCCCTTATTAGGAAAGAAGTGAAAAAATGGGACATCAGCTCAAAATTCAGGTGAAACTTTAGTGATGATGGTAGTAATATAGTGGACAGCTTTAGCTAACTTGGATTCATTTTTAATAGGATCCAGCAGTCAAGAAACAAGGAGTTTGAAAATGTTCAGTTGTAATAATGTGTCTCTTCAACCAAATATTGGAATGATCCAGACTACAGTCTTTTCTGTGAAAGTTGAACCATATAAACAGAAGAACAGGGAAAAATATTAATGGTTTTGATCTTTGGTGCTGATAAAAACATTTGAGAGTACCTTGTGTAGCAATGAAAACAAACAAAGGGATCCTTGACAAAGATGAACCTTACCTCTCTTCTCAAAAAGCCGATAACCAAACCAAAGCTGTGGACCAGCTCTTTGTAAAAGACAGTTATGCTCAGAAGAGTTGAAGATAAAAGAAATAGAGAACAAACAAGGATCCATTTGTTTGTTTTCTTTGCCATCCAAGGTACTCTCAAACGTCATTAATATTTATCCCATCCTTCTTTTTATTCAGTGGATATTGTGGATATTGTGGAGAATCCATGTGATCAGTAGCCTGAATTGTCAGACTTCATAGCAGTTTGTTCAGTTCAGTTACTGGCATTCAGTAACTGAGTTCAGTAGCAGGATTGTCTAGAACTGTTTTTCCCAACTCTGTACTTTGTCCTGGAGTCCCTTTGTCCCGTTTAATGTATTTTTACTCTTACTCACATACTTTAACTCCAGAAAAGGCTTGTTAATTAGTTGGCTAGTTGGACGAGAAGTTGGGAGCAAAGCCCTAAAATGTGCAGTGTAGGGGGGTCAGGTCTAAGGAAAAGTGATCTAGATTACATTAAACGTTATAATTCCAAAAGTTATCAAGCACTATGGACAGGAAATCACATAGCAGTATTGGCTGTAAAGGCCCATAGTGACCACATATAATTGAATTCTGTCAGTAGGTATCTATAAAAGTAACATAAACAAGAAGCTCATGACATTACAGCCCTTGCAGAAGACAGTACTTGTACAGAGGTGAGAGGTTAGCTGACATGGTCAGTGATTTTCTACAGCCAGGCTACACTTACAGGCCTCATACATGTTTGATAAGTCTTACCATCTCCTGCTCCTTCTATTATGTGACACAAATAGAGTACAGCAGACACCCTGCTTCAATTCAACCATGACCCCCTGATCATTCATAGATAGCATGAATTAGTAAAGCATTGGAATTGTCTTCACTGCTGAAATATTGATCATTATATCAATTTTCCAAGAACAAAACAGTTGGCACAGAAAAGGCTCCTCCAAGTTTGAAGCCAGATTGTTTGTTCATTCTCGAAGCTTAATTAACAGCTAATCAGTACATCAGTTGAGACTCTCTGTCTGAGAGAATGAAAATGTCTCTTTCACCGCATCGAATGATTAATTCTGCTGCCCTTTTTAAAACTTTTTTGTTGTTTTGTTCATTCAGTCTATATGCCTGTTATTTTTAATTGCATCAACGCAAAAATATTTTTACATATATTCTAAGCATGCATAGTTAAAGGACCAATATTAACAAGAAATCTCAGTTGCTTTTTGGATTTCCTCAATATGGTATATTAAGGAAATTTCTAAATTAATCTTCCTGTCTACGCAGTTCATATGTTGAATTCACTGTTTTAGTTATGCCACAAAAAACAACTAATTCACACACGTTTCTACCCAGACGGCTCATATAATGATTATCAGAGAGCCTGTTTATGTCAAATGGATGTAGAGAGGTTGGGAAAATGCCATGTAGAAATAACTCTGTTTATGGTCCATAACCCTTCAGAAATGTCATTGTTAGACCGAAAAAAACAAAAAAACAAAGGCTGCTAAGTGGGTTTTGCCTTTGATGAATGGTTAGGAGCACTGGTATACAACCTTTATGTAGAGGGTTCCAAATCAGGTAATTCTGTGGCATCTTCTTTAAGAACAACTCTTTTTTAGCACCTGCATATTTGAGTACAAGTCTACTGTTTGTCTGTATGTTTTTTTTCAAAGGGGTTCCAAGGATATATCAGTTGATAGACACCTCTTACATCCACCTGCTGATAATTTATCAAATAAGGTCCATCATGAAAATGTAACTTGTGTAACATGATTCCTCTAGACAGCTCCATAATGAAAAAGTTTATGTTCAGATAGTGCAGCATCAGCAGAAGCGGTGATAAATGATAACAGGCCATAATGTAACTTCTCTCTAACCTCTCTGTGACTCAGACTAGGCTTTTGCCTGTTTCCAAACAGAGAGATAGAGATGCTGTGGCTCCCGCAAGTCACAGTCCTTAAACATCCCTTTGGCCCCGGCCACAACATCAAGCATGTTTTTATTACGTAAGTATTATTTTCTTACAGCCTAACCCTGTTATAATGACCGCCCTGGGCTTGAGCCATCAAAACTGACCGACCATAAATAGCTGACATGTACATGCCTGTCAGACTGGCTGAGAGTGGACAGCATACCACTGATGCCCACATCTGCATCTGACATCCTGTTCTCATCAACCAAGGCCCAGTCAAGATCAACAAATAAATGAATGCAAATGCAGAGGCCTCTATTTTTTTATTTTTTTTTTGCATCACAGCTACCAAATTGAATTATAAGGTCAGTGTCGTAATACTCTAATGCTATTTTAGATGTCCTCATTAAGATAATCCTATAAATAAACAAAGAATAACAGGCTAGGCTCACTGAACTCAAAACTGAGATAATGAGGAAACTCCTTGCGCTCAAAGCGTGATGCTAGAGCACATCCCCTGCATTAGGCTGGTCGATGGACTCTCACAACTCTTGACACATCGATTATTTAATACACATAATCTCCATCCACTCAGCTCTTCACCAAAACACACCTGTATTTCCTCCTTTTCACATCCCTGTTCAAGCCCTTACCAATAAAGAAAATGTGCTTTCTACCAAATAGTCAGATTTATTAGTATCAGCTAAATAAATATACGATAACTAATATACGTTTGTCCAAGCTCTAAAGTACAACTCCAGAAAATAAGAAACCACAGCATATCTATGAAAATGACAACCATTCCATGCCAGTGTCTGTTAAATTCCTACACAAGCCCCTCATTCTGCTTTATGAGGTACTGATTCACCAGAATCAAATCTTATTTAATGAGGAAAAGTATAAAAACACTGCGGTAATCGACGCTCTCCTCTCACAATGAGAACCAGTTGGATGGCAAAACACTGCAAGAAGTTTGTTAGAGGTAATTATTGCCATTTAGTTTTACAATGAACAAAAGATTTGTTTTCTTTGAATTATTCAAGTCAACACGATGTAATTTCTATTATTTTGATGTATTGCGTTTTCCTTTAAAAGTATCCTTTAAAGAACAATATTTAGAAATTCAGATCGTCAGCAGTTTATAAAAACTAAGGCAAAGCTGTTCAGTTCAATACTTGCCCTTATAAAAGACAAAACATGAGAAACTGAACTTTATGGAGTGGTCTCTTATTTTTGTCTTTGCTTTAGTTGCTGTTGTTGTTGTTATACAAAAACAACAGTAATAGTGCTATTATTATTGTGACAATGTCACCAAAGCGGCAGTTCATAAAGTCTTAATACAAACACGGACTCCGACTGTTCTTGGTTTATAGGAAGCGTGTAAAGGAGCACTCTCTTTTACACTAAACAGACAATGTTTTAGAGACAGGTCACACTGAATCAGACTGAGCTCACAGGACTTCCTCTTGTCTGGTAAATGCCAAAACAAAACAGAGAACCAGATTGAAATGTACCCTTGTTTGTTAGACGAACACAAGGGATGTATGCATCCCTTATATATTATGTAAAACATGCAGCATTCATAATAATGCAATATGTGATCTTTTACCCATGGGGTTTTTCCCAAATTCTTTCACTGGTCAGGCTAAAATGCCTATTCTACAGTTGAATTATCAGTTATCTGTCATTTTCTCCCCGTCTTTAACAAATGATTCTAGTTCACACCATGTTTCCCTTCACACAAATATGCTAAATCAACCCTGTTTGGTTTTGGAAATGTGCTTCCTTAGTTTTGCAGTGTAGCTATGAGCCTTACATAATGTCTATGTCAACTAAAAAAAACCCTTTCCTTTACTCCTGTAGCATTTGAACAATACAAGTCTGAGTCCCTAGTGAGCCAAAGGCAACAGAGGTGAGGGAAAACTCTCTAAGCTGAAGGAAGAAACCTGGGAAAGAGTCAAAAGGGGATCTCATCCTCCACTGGTCTACATAAACTAATTTTAGATTGACTAGCCTTCAGAGTGAGAACCTGAGAGCATAGAAATAGTGAGTACATCTAGTATACACTAGTACACACTCGCTAGTTAACTAAAACAATGACTGGGTCCCCAAAATATGTGTGTACACCAAACAGCTCAGAAATGTCGCTGGGATTATGTGATGTACATTGCACCATTTTAGTCCCAATCTAATTTATACCATTTGCCTTTCACCACAAACATTCAATCGGCCAGGATTTTTTTCCCTTTAGTTTCAAACTGGAGCTATGAGCCTAATGTACATGTGTAGGACCTTCCCCCAATAAACTTTCCATTACTCTTTATCCCTCTCGCACTGGTGCAAAGCGGAAGAAGCAGACATCAAACATGTCTTGGCTGACTGACTGTGTTTGAGGGAAAATTGTAAAAATCTGATTTGTCAGTGGGGCATTCATTTAAACGAATCACTTGACTGAGCGCCTCAGTGTGGTATCTGACAAGAAAACCAGAATCTGGTGAGTGTAAGGAGATTTGTTGCACTTCCATGTCTCAGACATTTGAGTGAACTGTGAATTATGAAGCTTAGCGGTCGTTCTCTGGGATGCCGTCTGTGAGGCGTTGATTGGCCCTGAGTCATAAAATGCCATGATGATAGGAATAGCTGAACACTGCATAACATCATGCAGCACAGGATTATGAGAGCAGAGATGTTAATGCATAGTGCCACAGCCCACTCCATCACATTAACTTGCATGCATGTCCAGATTTACCAGCAGTTCTTTATGATGCTTATCAGGTCATTCCCACAATAGAAAGAACAAGGCTGAATAAGAAGCTGTTCTGTAGTTTTATGCAGGACAAGACATTTAAGAATAATCTATTTAAGAATTCATGCGTTGGTCAATTTCACATTGTTTCATCGTCATCTATATTGACTGGTCAACTTATTGCTCTTTTCACTACAACTCCCACTAGAACTGTTTTCTCTTAACATGCAACAGAGAAATAAATCAGTTAAGTAACGAACAGAAGGCAACTTTTTTTCAGTACAAAAAATTATGGAAATGATTAATAACTGGAAACTATTAGAGAGACATCATTAGTTCTCTGCTATTGCCTCAGCTTAAAGTTTTCCCTGAGAATAAGTCCATTGCTACACTGATCTTAATGGAGTGTGTGCAGTGAACATAATCATACTAAAATTTATAATAAAATACACAAAATTGTGAACGAGATCTATAGTAATAATCCTGGAATTCCCTCAGGATTCCTATAAGAACCTAATAGTAAAGTCCGTTAGTCTGCTACAGGATATTCCACAAATATACACTACTTTGGAACAATATTACAGGAATAGGTATATTATGGTATCAATAGTATATTGCACTTTATTTTGTAATAGCATAAGCATGTATAGTCGAAAATACATTTCTTTTCCTACCAGAAACTTGAGGGTCGGATGTGGTTTCCAGTACATCGTGGGAGCCGGGGGTGCAGGAACAGCCCGCGCGCGGAGGAAGAGGCTGCAGCTCCATCACAGCCGGAGAGATGGACTTGGACCAGGAGGAGTGAAGCGCTGCAGCAGCACAGCCCCACACACTCTCAGCACACACACATTTGGGGTGGAGTTACATAGGCTTCTCGGTTAAAGTTTTCACTCAATGCACGGCTCGTATTGATCTTAAGTTGTCCTGTTAATAATGCATCCGGGGAAGTGGTTTAAAGGCGTCCTGACACGGCACGGAGGGAGCGCGCGTCTGGCTGGACTTAGTACTGGCGTCTGGTCCGCTTACTCCAATAGAGGACAGCGATCAGCACGGCTCGCTGAATTTACTCATCAACTACAGTTCTGCACGCCAACGTACATGGACTACTGACGTGACTACTTGGGAGGTGGGGGGCATGGCACAGAGGAGCCAGACTTAATTGGAGATTCTGAGACAGCTGTACACCCACTACACTCTCTGATGTCTCTTTTCATACTCAAAACCTTAAAATATGTATTTTATCCATACCACAGGAAGGGTCCTGTGATTATATGCAACTTTTTCTAAGCCAGTGACCTGTTAGTAAGCTAAAAAGGACATTGTTACAGAAATTCAAACAGGTAGTCTAATATTAACAAATAGGGTCAATATATACTGAAGCTATTTTGCCATAAGATCAGACGTTAAAGAGAATCTATATCTGTAACGTCTGATATTATGGTAAAATAGCTTCACAGAATCCAAGCGAGGAAAACAAAGGCAACAGATGCAAGGAAAAAGTCCCTAGGGCTGGAGGAAGAAAAACTTAAGGGGAATCAAATAGAGAACCACTCCTCTGGTCTACATCAGCTAATGTTAGGCTGACATGGCTTGAGAGCAAGAACTTGAGGGCATAAGAACAGTGGGTAAATTAGTAAATTCACTAGTTCAGTTCACTAGTAAATCTTAGCTGAAAAATTCAGTTATTTTGGACTGATTTTGCACTGGGCATGAAATATACTTCCCTTAATGTTTATGAATCATCAGTTGCTACTATAAGTTCTGTTAAAGGATTAATTACCTTTTGACTGTACCTGCATCAAAAGTTGCTTTGCTTGCCAATAGGACAATTCAGGAATTTGAAATTAAGGAGTTTTACAATAAATGTTATTTTATTTTATTTTAAGCTGTATCACCATTACAGATATGAATAAGACAATGAGACTACATCATTGACCTCTTTACATACAAAACAGCCAGTTTTCACAACCTTAGAGAATATGTGTATCATAATAAAGAACAGCGCAGAAATACAGGAATGTCATTGGCAGTATGTGATGTATATGGTACCATTTCAGTGTTTTCTGTGGTGTATTTTCTTCTGGTGCTGGTTCAAGTTATCTTTAATCTTAAAAGTTCTGCCACAGTCATTGCATTTGAAAGGCCTTGCTTCTGAATGGAGAACCACGTGTTTGGAGAGTGTGCGGCTGTGGCGGAAGCCCTTTCTGCACACGGGGCACTGGAAGGGTCTCTCGCCAGTGTGAATGTTGCGGTGCTCCCGTAAACCTCGCTCCTGTGCGAAGGACGAGCCACAGTCAGCGCAGATATGAGGGCGCTCACCTGTAAGAGCCAACAAGTAGGAGTTAGGATGCTGATAATGTGTCCACAATGCATAATATAGCATCAAAAATGTATTATCAAGTGCAATCAGTTGTCCAAAATGCTAAAGGGGTTGATGGCAGTCGTTAATGCAGGGCTCACCAACATGGTGCCCCTTAGGACCAGATGAGTAGCCCGCGAACCCGTTCAGAAAATAGCACAACTCACCAGTTTGAGCAGCGTCTAAGATGTAATTTGATCCTGTTGCTATTCTTCTTTCATCACATTTGCGTTTAGATAGATTTTAAAATGACAACATCTAAAGAAAAGCATATATTTAGATAAACTCTGTTCTAGTGTAAACTGGTAGCCCTTCGTGAGGCTCAATACCTGACGTAGCTCTCCGTTTCAAAAAGGCTGGTGACCCCTGCGTTATTGGGTCATCAAGATCAAGGTATTTTCACCAATAAATGGCGTTAAAATGTATTTTCAATCTCACTCTCTCCCCTTGGGGAAATCCTCTATGCCAGGGGTGTCAAACTCCGGTCCCGGGGGGCCAGTGTCCTGCAGTTTGAGGGTTCTCCTGCTCAAACACGTTTCCTAAACCTGGCAATTAACTGCCAAGCTGAAGCAGGCGTTTCTGAGCAGGGAAATCACCAAAACGTGCTGGACCACGGCCCTCCAGGACCGGAGTTCGGCACCCGTGCTCTACACCATGGATTTCCAGTCCCATCTGCAAAGGGCCTGTGTGACTGCTGGTTTTCACTGCAACATCCCCATGTTACTTCTCTAATCAATTGTTCTTAGTGTTCTGATCAATAGATCATGTCTGCTTGTGCTTTGCTGGAATAAAAAACTTCACTGTGGAAAAGACGGAAAGCCGCTCTATACTACCATAAGGGCAACTCATTTACAATTACATTTTGTTAGAGGACCCCTTGGAGAGGCGAGGGCTCAGAACCTACCCAGAAACTAATGTAGTCTTGACACAATGCCCTTTTCAAACCAAGAAAAAAACCACAGTCAAAACTGTTTTTAAGCCAGAGCTATAAATTATTTTAAAGTGCTCCACACCACAGTTCCCATTCTAATGCTAAGGCTTAAGCCACACAAAGCATTTTTAATGTACGTGCTCCACACACTTTCACAGCCCATTTGTAATGCACTGCCTCATCTTCATCTGCTTGAATATGATACAACTGTGACTTGAGCTTAATCTCCAAGCTGCATAGTGCATTTCCACACTGCTACACAGTGTGCACTCTCAGAGGGGTTTTATGTATGTGTTCTTTAGGGCATTAATGATGCATTGCCTAATATTCAGGCCCAAAAAAAATATGGACAGGTGTGTCTGTCTATCTGGCTGTTTGTGTGCACTCTCAGAGGGGTTTTAAGCATGTGTTCTTTCGGCCATTAATGATGCATTGCCTAATATCACTCTAGTACAGCACTGGCCAGTGCGATGCTATTTAATGTGATAAGCATATTGTGAATATTGTCAGTACTGTAAGAAAATGAACTGACATTGAGCTTCATTGCAAAGAGAGCATAATTCCACTTGTTTAATCTACAATGCATGAGCGCTAAAACCATTATAGCAGGGGTGTGCATCCCCCACCACCCACTTTTAAAAATTATTCGTTTTGTCCCCTCAGTTTTTCCCTCCCAAACAACAGTCCAGGTGTAGAAAGAAGTGCGTGCCACACTTTTTCCCTCCCAGACTGTGGCTGAGACATAGAGCCCTGTGTCCACTCCCCACATTAAAAATGCATCAGGTGCCCATGGTACAAGGTATAAAATAAACTTTTAAAAATCATTTGAAGTATTGTGATATTATTTCATATCGTCCTCCTGTACTGGCAGGTAATCTGTAGCATGATTGCTAATTGCTATAAGAACTTGCCTCTCTGTCATACCTGTGTGTGTGCGCTGATGGCAGCGGAGGTTGAAGCGGTCGCGGAAGGTTTTATTGCACACAGGACAGCGAAGCATTTTCCGATGGACGCGGAGGTGGTTGGTCAGCTGGGAGAGAGTGGGGAAGCGGAGATCACAGTGCTTACAGCCCAGGCTTTGCCCAGGAGTGCATCTGTGTCTCTGCAAGTAGTCAAACCTCTTAAACTTGCTTCCACAGTCTGGACACTCAAACACACATTTCAACGCTGCCCCTGGCTTGTCTGGCTGAGTGGTCTGGTCACAGTTCTTATAGGCTGACAGAAATGAAGGAGCAGCTAGTTTGCTACTATAGCATGTATCTGGGAGCGAAATTTGATTGGAGTCATTTATAAATGGCTGCACCTCTTCTGGATTCAGGGCAGGCTTTGTGTCAACGAGTGATGGGCTAAACACAACCCCAGAAAACTCTTCCTCTTCAAATTGCTCGTTCCCACCACTGACTTCTAAGTTGAGACCCTCAGAATGGAAGATTGTTTCTGAATCCCGCCTCTTCAGACAGAGCTCATTTAAATTGATTCGATGCTCTCTGAAAAAGAATGAGTTCAAAGGGTCATAAAACAATAACAATCACCAAAAACACACTGATTTCTCATTTAACTGAGTAATCAGATTAAAAGGCAGAACAATGGACAACTGAACAATAACATACTATGGACAACTTTTCAAATAGAACAAAAAGCATCACTGACAAAGCAGTCAAAACAATAGTATGGACAGGTGTGTCTCTCTATTTGGCTGTTTCTTAGTGTAAAAAAGGTCAGATTAGAAAAAGGTGTACATTTTTACTGTATGGTACCAGCTCGATTCAACTCCACATGCTTATAGGGAACCTGGTACCTTGTTCATTTTCGAATGCAGTTAACTGGTAACGCTGCAAGAAACTGTTGTCACGTTATCTTCAGTTTAACAAACATAGAAGCCAGGAGAATACTAATGATTCTCTCTGACAGTTGCAGTGTTTTACACCACATTTGGTACCTCCTCAGCATGCTTGCTTAAACTTATAACAGCATCAGACAGGAGTTTCATTGAGGCTGATATTTCAAGCCCACATTTTGTGATGTATCTATTGTAACAGAACCTTTAGGCACTGCCAGGCTACGGCACATTTTATTCCCATAACTGCATTTGTAACCCTACAAAACATTAATCTTGTATTTCTCTGGAATGCGAATAAAGATTCTGATGTCTGTGTTTTTAGAAATATTTACATACTGACAATTGTATTGGCAGATTTATACGTAAACAGTACTGGATTTCAGCATTGTGCAGTCTTACCCAGAGGCAGGCCCTGTCTGTGTATCACAGTCTCTCTCTCTGCCTTGTTCAACCCTGTTATCGTCCAAGAAGCATGCAGCCATGATTACAGCCTCCTCTATGTTCTGTGGCTGCTGTCTGCTTGTCTTTTCTCTAGCGTCTGGTGGAAGAAGAGAGAGGAATTTCTGCAAGGTCACTCTTCTCACTACCTCCTCAGAGCTGCATCGTTCAGGCTGGAGCCACTTTCTGGCTGCCTCTTCTACAATCAGCTTTAGCTCCCGCACCCCAACGCAGGGTTCATACTGTACTTCATTAAAGTCCCTACACCTCTGAAGCTCCATGGTCCACGCCTGCCTCCTCACGTCTGCTTTCAGAGCTTCGTAACTGATGTTGCTGTATGATTCATGATCCTCTTTGTGTAACGTCTTCATGGAGAGGAGCTGCGCAAGCCGTGACCCCCACAGCTCCTTTGGCAGGTCGCTGCTGTCCAGAGCCCGTTCAAACACAGACAGAGAGAGCTCCAGATCATCGCCCCTCATGTCTAAGCATGGCAGAGGAAGCTGCCGTAGGCTGGCACAGTCTGGCTGCAAAAGCTGAGCAACAAACTCTGCCTGAATCTCTCCCTGAAGAGCTACAGCTTTCTGGAGCTGAACATGGAGGTCCAGCAGAGATCTTAAACACCGGATGACATCCATAAGTTCTTCACTTGGCTTCTGAGGGCAAAAAAGTAAGAACAGAGAAAAAACCTAAGTCTTTTTATAACGCAAATGTTAAATTATGAACATAATTTATGGCAATGATGCATGTACTTCTTTTAGCAAATTCAGACAATTACTGCAGCTTATTACACAACTATCACTGGAGGATGTAGCGTTCTTTAATAGATTTGTAATAGAAAACCTGTCAACCTAGTTAACAAATGTCACTTGACATCTTAAACAAGAGAGCCAAAGGTTCCTCCTACCTCAGCCAGAAAGTGGGCATGAACCCACAGTGGCACAAATGCTGAGAGACACAGCTCCAGATGTTTGAGCACAACTGTGGCTAAACCGTTGTCCGTGTTTTCAGAAGACGTGCAGCTCGGAATGCGACGTTAATCAGGCAGATTTCTTCACCATACAACATCTCCTCTTACATCACACAACCTCACAACCCCTTTATACCACACACCTTCTCCAACTGATACCACACATACCCCGCTTTACACCGCAGCCTCTCCTGCTTCTTCGTGCTGTCATGGTCTTATTTTTCTTTTTCTGGCGAGTCAAGTGCCTTACTGCCGTCTGCTGGAAAAGGGAGAGAATGAGGTGGTGTTTTTTAGTTTTCCCAACATAACTTCTCGTCCATCACTCCGAGGGTGGGGGAGCTTGGGGGCGGGGAGTAGCTGATGGAAGCAAATATTTCAGCCTAGCCAAATGTGAGCATTCTCTACATTTAGAGAGCAACAACGGCGCGCAAAGCAAGCTCCATAAACCTCAACCCCATCCATCACCTTTGGGATGAAACGGAACGTAGATTGTGAGCCAGAACTTATCGTCCAACATGAGTGCCTGACCTCAGAAATGCTCCACAGAATGAATGGGCAAAAACAGAACCACTCCAAAAATTGTGGAAGGCCTTACAGCAGCAAAAGGGGGACCAACTCCACATTAAAGTATATGACTTTAAATGTAATGTCATTAAAGTCAATGTTACTGTATTGGTCAGGATACTTTAATGTAGATTATCATCAGAGAGGGTGCTGTTTCAGTTATTCTTAAAAATGTCTCACCCCTCATTATTTGCGTTTGCACCGTTTTTAAAAGGGTGAAAACACAATCTTATTTTGGAAAATTGATAAATAATGAAATTAAAATGTGAATGATACACAATTACATTCGTGGTTAATTAAAGTTATATAATTCCAGTTTCTTAATATTGCCAGTTCATATGTATTTCTCATATACGGATCGACTCTTTTATTTGGTAAGTCCTACGTTAAATTTATACTCCAGCCTGCGTTAAAGTTTTGGTGTAACTTCCACCATTATTTTAATTTTCTATTGTCTATTTTATTTTAAGATGTCCAAATGTCGCTCCACCCCCATCCCTCTACCCAAAGATGCCTTATGATATGTCTGAGGCTTAAAAACGGTGGTATTGTGTTATTTGTAAGTACCACAAATTTGAAGAAAAGTACTTTTGTCACTGTATCTTCAAAATTTTGTGTCTTTTTTTTTTTTTTTTTTTTTTTTACAAAAAAACCCCATGGAAATAAGTGGGCGGGGCTAAACGGTCCCAGGTTGGAATCAGTTTTTGTGATATAAAAAATTTGAATCCATATGCGACCCTCGTAAGGATTAAGTGGTGACAGAAAATGAATGCATGAATGAATGAATGAATGAACGAATGAATGAACGAACGAATGTGAACCTCATGGTCCAGATAGGCTTTTTTCACTACACATGGAGCCATTTACGTTTTATGAAATCATAATTTTCTCTTCCACGCCTCTGCGTGGCGCTGAACTCTCGTGGTCCTCTCCTGTAACGGGACCACCACCCCAGCAGCAACAGTCTGTCCAGGGACGGGTTTGTTTACATTCTCAGACCAGCTGTCTTTATCAATATACAGCTTCAATAACTGCAGCTTTTGGAAACGAATTGCAGTTTAGAGGTCGAAATCTGTTCCAGATGCCAGGTCGTATACAGAAAAGGTCTGCCCGGAGTTTCAGTCGTGTTTTTAGTTGGTCAGAGCCTGTCTTCTAGTGGGTAATAGTAGTGGGCAGTTAGACCTGTGTTTACTTAGCTGGCTAATCCAGTAGCAGCAGGCGTAGTTGCTCTCGTAGCTCCTTTAAAAACGCTTTTTTTCGCACCGCCCGTGTTTTTTCAATGACAGTCGCACACGGCTCTAGTTGGTAGGAGCATATGTTGTTTATCTGAAAGGCATTACTAACTTTGGTTGTTGTTTGGAACTTGGCTGGCCTGTCTGCCCTGGTACACTGTCAGAGCTGCCAGAATGGGGATGTGTCTGCCCTGTCTGGGTGGAGCAGCAGACGACGTTGTCGTAACGCCAGACCCTGTAAGTACTTCAGCTTTCTCTCCCATACATCTTTTACATAAACCTTTTACACGTTTGTCTCAAACTGTGTCACTGTGCTTCGTATACAGGCTGCCTTTTCAAAGAATTGTCGTCTTAGTGATGAGATAACGCTTTGTTAGCCCTACAGGTGAGGAATTTGCACTTTTGGACAGGATATAAGAGGAATGTAGAAGCAGTGTAACCAATGCAATAAAAGCTGTACAGCACAACAGTGTAACGTAAAACGTACGCTATGTAGTACACAGTGGAGATACATATATCTGGTCCCTGATGTCCTTTGCCATCTCTTTGGTTTACAATGGTGGTGGAGAGGTTGGAATGGAAGAAACTGATTCTGTGGACAGGTGTGCTTTGTAATTGATTGCTTGATTGGTTGATTGTAATCTGTGTGCAACATGGGTACACAGCCAGTCTGTAGGAGCCAGAAGTCTGGCTGGGTTGTAGGGGATCAAATATGCATTTCACTCAATGACATGCAAATGTATATAACATGTTTTTTCTTGATTTTTGTTTTTTTTGGATATTTGGTTGGTAAAATGAAACTACCTCATAAATTAGAGACAGCAAATGTGCAAATTCAGCAGGAAATCAAATAATTATTTCCCCCACTGTGTGCATATGTACACACACACACACACACACACACACACACACACACACACACACACACACACCTCCCTGTGCTTGCCACACCAATCGTATTGAGAAA
>JBBJLR010000133.1:8045931-8079676 GCA_037577145.1 Brachypetersius gabonensis
TCTCTCACTTCTTGATCACTGGTAGACAGTGAGAGGCAGGAGGGCTTAGGCCACACCTGAGACCCTCCAGCACAAGACTGCAAATGACTCTAATCAAATCTATGTCACCACAGACCATTTTTCTCAGACATGGATGTTATTTATATGTAACCCTGTAAAGGGCAATCTCCACTATGTACTCATACTGTAGTTCCCCCCTAAACGCCATTTATGATGCTTTTGTGGGTTTGTTTACCAAAACCAGACACTTTCATTTTGCCTGACCATTTTCCAAACTCTCGTACAATTAAACAGGCTGTATACAAATGTCCTCTTTTCTGACCCTAATTTGTGGGTTTTCTTATCTGAGCTGAAACACTCTTTAGAACTTCAACACAAATAGGAGGTCTAACCTTCTGTATGCTGAATACTGTTTTTTGACATCACAATAACGTTCATAACAAGTTGCTTTGACTGTATCGTTTCTTAATGAGGACTTTTGCACATTTAATAACTTCACATCTGTCATCAAACAATGTTCAATGATATTGTCTGATATTGGTGGGTTCGAATCCTACCTCCAGCACACCACCATTGGGTCCCTGAGCAAGACCCCTAACCCCAAGTTGCTCCAGGGAGACTGTCCCCTGTAGTTAGGGAATGAAAGTCGCTTTGGATAAAAGCGTCTGATAAATGCCGTAAATGTAAACGGAAATTATCGTATATTGTTGACTCTGTCTTAAAAGTTACGGGCTCAGAATGATTTGAGGGTATTTATTGCTCAGCCTGCCTGAACAGAATAGGCTAACACAGTCGCATAGTCCTCTTAACGAAAGAGAAGTGCACGGTCAGAGCCCAGCAGCTTGCCGCTGCTGCAGGGAGTTCACTATTTTGGGATGGTGTGAACAAGATGAGGAAAGGGGGAAGTAGCTCCTGCTTGCAAGAGAGGTGTTAATAAGTGATGAAATATTCATTTTAGCTCAATCAGCGAGAGCAAAGAGTTCTGGATATCCAAGTGATGCATGTATTAAAACACTACAAAGCAGAGCCACTTTAGTTCAAATCGAACTGCGGTATAATTGTGTGTCCATAAGATTTTCTTTACGCTAATGAGTAAAGTTTAAAACCTCTTTAGTTCACACTGGCTAAAAGGCATTGCAAGTGCAGCTCCAGAAACGTGTGGAGGTGTAGGAGTATATGAAATAAAGAATGGAATACAGATATAACCTCTAAAGGAAGTTATCCTGTAAGAATATTTCAGCAAGTTATTTCTAGGTCATCACTGCATTTATGATTCATACCTGAGCTACATCAAGTCTGCCATGGGGAAGAGAAAGAGCATAAAAGGAAAGTAAATAAACATCTACAGGAATGCCCTTTTTATGTCATTTAACAAACAAACAAACAAATAAATAAATGAAATAACACTGGTGCCATGGCTGATGTCTGCTCTAGAAATGGAGGAACTACTTTTAAAAACTGTTATTTTAAAATGTGGCAAATAAATGAGCTTTTGTTACGATTGGAATTATTTTCTTAACCACTGCGGGAAGAGAACGTGTTAAAGACTCAATATCTGAACATAAGAATGATCATATGTACACAATGAAACCAGAAATGGGAGAGTTTTCAGAAGAAGTGGACAAAATGGATAACTTTAATTTAAAGGGAAGGCTTGATTGAGGCCCTTTGTCAGAATATATCACCTTTCTCTTTTTCCTATTGCTGAAGCTGCTTTGAGGCCTAAAGCGCTGTTAATATTGGTGGGTGTACGGCAGTGTGTAGAACTGGGTGGAATTATTAAAAAGGTAGTGGTTGTGTTGGTGGAGGGGGTGCATTTGGCCAGAAGGATAATCATGTTCAGGCCACGCTGAGCCCTGCTGTGCTCTCGTCATTAAATAGTCATTCTGGATCTTGATTAGAAAGCTCAGTCCCCTAGAGATCCATGGATACCCCTTAATGCCTGTGCCCAAAGCCTAGCTTCAACAAAACACACTACACACACCCACACACACACACACACACATACACATACACATACACACATACACACATATACTCAAACAATGACTATTTAATCTTGAAGGAAACCCCACAAATAGGAGGTTACCCCTAGCTGTACATAAAACCCGTTGTATCATATACAGCTCATTTAGAACCAGTGGCATCATCAGCTGGGTGGATTTGTCAGCAGGGCAATTGGCGTGACTGGTGTGGTTGGTTAGCTGTGGGGAAACATGTTCAGGTTGGCTGGCGACGGGTTTGTGTATGCAGTCACATCAACACACACACAAGAACGAACCAGGAGGGGACATTAGTGTGTGCTTGCTTATGTCACGGCTTTAATCCACAGTCACTCAAAGCACGTCTGCTTAGTGCCATTCAAACCTGTGAATTTTTATATCCTTATAAAAACAATTTTGGTAACTTAAAACGTACAATAAACTACTGCATATTGTATATTTCTTAAATCACTGTGTATATATAAACATTTGTATATGAGGATGGTCAGTGAAGTAATGGGTTCATGTGTGGAGTCCAGCAGTGTATGCTATATTTACACACACACACACACACACACACGCACACACACATATATATGTGTGTGTTATATAATTACATTGTAATATATATACATTGAAAAATGAATGTTTTTAAAATGAAAGCATTTAAAATGAATTCTGGCACATGAGTGAATTAATAGTCAACATTACAGTCTTTCAACGTCTCTTTTATTTAATTAGCTGTTTTTACACTGTTCAAGTGCAGTAATGGTCACAGCAATCACAAATATGACCTAATATGCTGGGGATAAAACCAAAAATGCTTCAGCAGGATCAATGATAGAACTAAGCCCATCTATAGGGTGCAATTTAAGACAATGTACAAACACGCATGGGTGTCAGAAGCATTTTAATGTGGGGGTGCGCTGCATGTGGCGTCTCGCGGGTTTCACTTAATATAATAGCTCCGGTGTTATGCTGCCTTGTTGAAAAATGCTCCCGTTAAGTACAGTTCATACAGTTTATAACACTAATAATGATGAGAAACAAATAAATAATACGCATACTCAAAGAAAAATATATTTTATCTAAATGAAAAGAAAAAGATAGATAGATAGATCTTTAGAGGTGCATAGAGCCAGTATACAAATTCAGGTTCTAACACTGAGAAATGCTACTGTGGTGCAGGGCACAGGCTACATTAAATCGTGCCATGATTACAGATTGTGGTGATTTCTGGATAACGGGGGCTTACTATATATACAACTGCTTGCAGATATAAGTCGCTTCCTATCACAACTTATATAAGTTGTGTCTCCTATTACAACTTAAAGAGGAGGCCATTTGGCACTCTCTTGCAAAGCGTTTAAAGCATATTGAGTGGTCGTTTGTTTAAATTTAATTTGCTAGTGGTAATTTGTCTTTTTGGGAGCGGTCAATATCCCCGGTGTGGTCCTGTGTGGGGACTGGGCAGAAGCTATTGACTTTACTCTGTCTGTAAATGGTTGTAACAGACAACACATTATAGGCATTTAGAAGAGAGCTGAGAGGAAAAATCTGAACCCGAAGTGCCCTTAGTGAAAGAAACCACGTCACACTGCCTGCAGTTCACTGTGTGGTGACAGTAAAGACAGCACAAGAGTATTAAATCAAAACCAAGAGATTTTAATTACTAGATCATGCAAAACTGCCAATACATTCTGTAAAGAATATCAACATCTAGGTATAAAATGTGTTTCTATATTTGGCCCCTCTTAAAGTCTTAAAAATTAAAAGAAGGAGAGTCTTATTTAGGCTTGTTTTTGTCAATTTGTTTTATATAAAATGATAAAGCGCAATTATACAGTACATTATAACACTTTTTTGACATCAATAAAGCACTCTTTGACACAACAATAGAAGATAATCACATTTATACTCCAGTCTTCGGTGAGGAACTAGTAATAGATTTTTTTGATTTGTGATAAGTATCTGCGTATATGTTCTGAATATCTTCACTGAAACATGTTACAATAAGTTAGTGCTTTTTCTTTTAGTAACTGCAGAACGTTGTACACCATATTTAAACCAAAGCGATGTATAGAGGGACTTTGGCTATTTCATAGTGCCACACAAACTGACCAGCTAACTTCTTTATAGAGAACGAAACAATGGCTCTTGTTCCAAAAACTGCAACAGATTCCCACAAATTGCTGTAGGATCTGTCCCCTGAAGGTAAAAAGCTGGATTTACATCATTCCTTTATAGTCCTGCATTGCTTTTTGTCTCCTACACACCACTCTGAGAGTAACTAGTAAGACATGAGTATAAATCGCATTATACTAAATGTGCAATGACAGTTACCATTACCATAGAGTTATTGCAATGCCTTTTTCTCACTTAATTTTTCTTCTTAGACTTGTGCTGGATAGCATGACAAGTAAACATATTTGACTAAAAGCCCATCATTTTTAGAAAGTCAAACATATTAAACCAAGTCTGAATGATAGTTGAAAAACAAAGTTACAAATTCCTCCTGATGAAGGTTTCAGTGGGTTTTTCCACACATTTTCATTCGACAACATATAGCATGCTCTGTTTGACATGTCATTACACTTCAAAATTCTACAGCGCCTTGATATGGTGCTGCCTATGAAACTGATGGTCTTTGTATAACAATAAGCATACACATCACCAACCCGACTTCACAACAGGCTCACAGAAACAGCAGGTCTATATAAACGCGCACAAGGAAGGATTATTTTTTAAAGAAATACTCATTAGTGCATTCAATAGATCTTTGAAGTTGGCAAAACAGCTGTTTATGATGGTCAGAATACGTCTTGAAGACTGGCTCAGTGTCAATTAAAGCACAGGACTGTATTGGGAAGGCAGCACAGGACTGATATCACATACTTGTCCTTGTAGTACATGTATGATGTAAATGGAATCAGCAAGTTTGTGCCACAGCGTTTACAAGATTGCACTTCAAAAATGTCAACAAAAGAATGGTCAGCCATATAAACATTCACAGCTTCTTCATTATAGCCCACTTCTTATGATTTATAGACATTCAGGTACATCAACATGTTCTGAAAGTTTGTGCTCTCGTACCTTTCTGAAACAATATGAATTCAACTTTATTTCAATCTACATTCACTTTATAAATATTCCACATAATGCTCATCTTTCCCATTTAAGATCAGGTCCTAAAAAGTGGACCAAGATATAGTGTACCATTTTTGTTAATAGTGATACACAGTGCTTAATTTAAGGTATTTTATGCTAGTATACACTTGTCTAGGGAATCAACTGTGGCCTATAAAGTCAAAGGCAACTGCTCCGAAACGGAGACTGAAAGACCTAGGATGCCAAAAAAGCACATCATCATGTAGACAACCACTACACTGTAACCACATGACCTAAACAAAGTAAAGAAACAAGACAAGACCAGTGCAAGATCAAATATACAGCAGATAGGAGTTCTATACAGATATTCTCTGGACTTGCAATTGGAAGTTATACTATGTAACATTTTGTAAGATTTAAAATATCTATATTGCTATATTGGTAAATCACACCTCTGTTTAATAATCTAGGTGTTATTGCATTCAAAATGTCCATATGTACGTCAGACCTATTATATATAACACCTAGGTTTGGAAAAGCCTGCCTGGAGCTTGGATACAATATTGAATTGTATTTAGAATCACTCGATTTATTTATTATACAGTACTTTATTAGATATCAGTCTATCTTTCCAATATACTCATTTCCAATATATTTTTTGCTTAAAATCTTTACAAAATGTTAAATAGTACATAAACATATGATAATCTATATTTTTAATAATCTATTCAGCATAGACCTATTTAATCTTATTTAATATATTTTATATTTCAATATTTAATTTTATTTTTTATAAATGTTATTCTAACTACTTATGTAACATCTCCATATTCTACTCCTGTCTGTTCGGTTCTGAATTTCTGTTCTGAACAAGCCCCCACCCCCATCATTAACTGTGTGTCCCTTGTCCCTGCACCCTAGATGCAGATACATTTTCAGATTTGTCACCACAGCTGTTCAGTTTCTTTATGTTTCTGCAACTCTTCTGTTCTGCAGTGTCCATCTTTCTCTATGTAAACTTCTCCTGTGCATTATGAGTATCCGTCTCCACGATGAGAATAGGCCTGCTCCGCTCCCTCCTGGATGTACTCCTCTCTCTTCTCCCATCCTTCCGCCCACCCTCCATTAAGCTGAGTTGTGGCACCGTATGTTTTCGGGGGCACCCCAAAGGCTCCCTGGGACCCCAGTGGAGCATGACTGAGCGTGATGTCACCGGTCTCCTCAGCGAGCTCGTCCTCATCAATGAAGCCACACTTCTCCTCGCTAGTCTCCTCTGGATCTGCCCAAGGCTGCTTCTCTCCTGACGCAAAAATGCCGTAGAACACCACACCGCCGTAATGTACCAGCGAAGCAATCAGGAACACGTTCTGCCACTCTTCTCGACTCTAAGGAGCGTAAGGAAAGAGGAGCACTTACACATCGTATTCGAGTTCACTCTCGATTACAGAAATATAAAACTATGTAGTCTGTCGGTTTTGTGATGTTGTGTAAATCTTTCATTAAATTGTCAGTTCCCTTTGAGTAACGCCTTGTTACAGCGTCAGCAAACATGAATGAGGTGTGCTAGATGAGCAAAGACATAAAAATGCAGAGAACGGAGTCTCCAGGCCTGGAGACTAAGACCCCTGTTATTAGTCAAACGAGCATAGAGATAAAGAAGTGAACATTACAGCATTAGGTTTCTATGTTAACGCAACGAATTAACACACGTTCACCAAACAATTAAATGTGCGGTTTATTAAACGATACTGTTACAGGTGAAAGAAGCCTGTGTGTAAATCCGTCTCTCGTTACCTTGTTTTTGGTCATGGCACCCACTATGAGAGGGCAGACCATACCGGACAGTGTACCAACTCCATTAGAAATGCCCATCAGTATGCTGGCATATCTGGGTGCAATGTCCAGGTGATTCACATTAAAACCTTGAAGAAGAAAATAAACAAACAAACATAAAAATAAATTAGTAAATTAGTATAATTTACAAACACTTCCCTGTGTGTGTGTGTGTGTGTGTGTGTGTGTGTGTGTGTGTGTGTGTGTGTGTGTGTGTACGCACCCGCGTGTGTGTGTGTGTGTGCGTGTGTGCGTGTGTGTGTGCGTGTGCGTGTATGCAGGTAATAGGTAATCATTGGAATTCTTTACCTGATATTGCAAAGCCACTGAAACCCACTGCCAGCACCAAGAATGAAATGGCTACACCTTTACTGTGGGAGAAACCAACGACGAGTAACAGTGTGGCCTCCATACCAAACCCTATGGCAGTGCAAACACAAACTCAAATAAGCATCTGAAAGGCATCACTCGTTCAGTACAGTCGCACCCACACAGCCGTCTGAACACTAGCACTAATCAGCCTTACCTCCACAATTCATGATCTTCCTGACTGTAGTGGTAGACAAGATGTTCCTGGTGCGCAGAAAGTCAGCTAACTGGCCCCCTATGGGCACTATGATGGTCATGACCAGGTGAGGCAGAGCAGACACAGCACCAACCTGTTAACAAAACTCTTGTTTAGAGGCCATAGTATTCACAGTAATTTAGTAGACCAAATCTGAGGTAGAAAACTGTGATTATAAAGTGAATATCAAATCCTTTTTCCTTCCAAGTATGTGGTCTACTGATAATGTACCATCATTTATAGTCAGTGGCGTTTTGAATAACAAAGCATGATAGATATCTTAATTCAAACATTGTGTGTGAGACAGTGGCACTCAAGAAAGAATCACAACTACAGCGGCCTTTGGCTTTAATCTCCAGGGCAGGCAATAACTCAGAGCCGGTTATGGCCAGAGAAATCAATCTGGTTGTTCCATGATTCCAGTCAGCCAAATCAGATTTATATCACTCGTTCTGCCTGGGTGCCAGAAATCAATGGCAATGTCGTATTTATTTATGCTTTGCATTTAAAGATAATATTTCTGAATGTCTAACATGGGCAATACAATCAAATAAGGACAGCTAAAGTTGTTAGTAATGACAGTTGCTGTAGCTGGCAATTATGGGAGAAGCAGCATGCGGAACTGTTCAGTATCAAACAAACTGTCCTCCAAAAACAAAACACAGTATGGACTTCTGTGAAACAGTATGAAATACATAAACTCAAAGTTTATGGGCTAAAAACACATTTCACATCAGCATAAATGTCAATAAAGATTATGACCTACTTTGATCAATGCTAAATACTGAAACTACCACCAATTATGCCTTCAGAGAAACAATCAAACCTGAACATTTACTAAATATGGACATGATATGTGAATATGAATGTTGTCCTCATTTTGCTGTAGTCTCTACAGCCTCTGCTTATCTCATCATTATTCTAGATATTAGAACTGAGATTGATTGTATTCAGCCCAAAGAACATTAGTGGGGTCAGGTCCTGATGTTAAATGATTAGTTCTGGTTCACAAACACCATTTTTACTCATCCCAAAGGTAGCCATCACTCCAAAGAACAAATTTCTAGTGCTTCACAGCCCTATGCTGAGGGTGTTTATAATTCTCAAGCCGATGATTTGCACTGGCCATGGTGACCTGAGCTGCGGCTCCTAAGTGTTCTACAGTCACGTCTAGAGTCACAGACTCTACTCTACAGTCACGTCTAGAGTCACAGACTCTACTCTACAGTCACGTCTTTGCTATGGAGATTACATATTCAGTTCGACTCCTCCAGTCAGTAACGGATTCACTTAAAAGAATGAGGACTTCCTAATTATGCTTTGGATATTTTTGGAAGTATAACGTCTTCGCAAACTCAACCCACCTTACTGATCTCAAAGCCAAACACCTCCTCAAAGTACGCAGGCTGGCTAATGAGCAGAAGATAGAAGGTCCAGCTCCTGCAGAAGTTGGCCACAATAATTGCATAGACAGGCATGGAGGTGAAGAACTTCCTCCAGGGTGTCTTGAATTTCTGCAATGACAAATAAGATTTTCATTATTCTATTTATGAATACGTTCAGTATGAACTTTACTTTCTCTCCAGTTCACATAATGTAAGGGCTTTATTCAAATAAAGCTTCTAAAGGGTTCTTAAAATGGGTTCTCACAAGTGTTTCTCTATACTCTCACGTGTCATTTATTTATTTATTTTTAATCTTCTAAAAATAATCCACTGAAAGGTTCTTTGGGGAATCAAAGGTGGTTCTTGTTTTGCATCATTCCAACATCACCTCCATTTTTAAGTGTGCATAGATGAGAAAGGTCAGACTCCTTGCTCCGTCACATTTGATGATAAATTATCTCTTCATGCGGGAATTGCTTTGTTGCTTCATGGAGTCTCAGTTACCTGCAGTAAGCTATTTTTTTAGCCTGTTCAGTGCTGAAATGTTGAAAGTGTAAGCTACTTCGCAAGAAACAATAGTAATTTCTTAGAACGTAGCAGACTCACCTCAGTGGCACCCATCAGGGTAGCTCCTTCTCCGATGCTCTCCTCTATGTAGAGTCGCTCTTCGTCTGTGATAGTCGGGTGATCTGCTGGACTCTCGTAAGACACCAGGATCCAAAACATGTACCAGACAATACCAAAACTTCCTATAGAGAAAGGGAGAGATCAGTTTTTTGGGTCAGGCACAAAGTAGCATGTTCCATCACATTCACAGTACATATAACCCAATTTCATAATTTGCTCACATCACAGATGTAACACAGATTAATTATAAATGAACCCACCATAAATATAGAAGACAGAGGACCAGCCTGAATACTGCACAAGTACCCCAGCCAAAGGCATGGCCACCACTGCCCCAGCATAGGAACCTGAGGGGTTTATTTGTAGAAAACTAGTGTTTAGTTTGTGTATAGATATAGTTTTGCAAAAGGGTGCATAAAACAAGAATGATGTCATATTTACCACAGAATGAAGTGGTTGCCAAACGGCTTCTCTCTAATGGTGGAGCCCACTTGCTCCAGATTCCATGACAAGCGGGATAGGTCACACCCTGGATACAGGCACCCATAGCCACACAGTATTACATGTACTGTAATCAGTTAGTATGTCCTAATAAAATCCATATTAATCGCAATTAAAACTGTTTTGTTTATTATGTAGAATTAAAAATATAGGCTGCTTAAAATAAGGCTCCAAATAAGAACCAAATGCATCCTGTGAGTCAGGTCAGACAAAGCAAGAAATAAATAGCAAGCACCTTTAAATGAGGATTAATGAGCCGTGGTGGCCAGTGCAAATCCAAGCAGACCACAAAACAGTAACGCACACATTAAATCTTCATTAGCTACTAATCTGTGCACAATCAGTCGCTGATGGACATAAATTGCTGGGGCTAGCGAGAGGAGCAGATCTGGAAGGCTAGAGTTTAATTTGCTGCAATCACTGAGTGTACAGAACATAAGCTGGTGCAACCCAGAACACACTTATATTCATTAAACACAGCTCAGCTTCCTCAGCCGGCTGCTGACATTCACTCTGAACACCACAAAGGGTGTGAGGGTAGTCCAGACAATCTTGCACTGGTGAAAGACCAACACACTTGTTCTTGTCATCTCACTCTCTCTCTTTCTCTCCCTCTCTCTCTCTCTCTCTCTCTCTCTCTCTCTCTCTCTCTCTCACACACTCTCAGTCTTTCTTTCTTCTTTCTTGTTCATTGTTCCCAGAGGAAACTGCTTATACAAGAACTGCACAGACACACAGAGACACAAAGACAATATAAATAATTATATAATATAATATAGATATTTAAAATTCCCCAGAACAATACTCTGTACTAAATACAAATACACTGTGCTATATGCAAAAGATACAAAAGGCTAGAGGCTCCCCCCCCCCCCTCTCTCTCTCTCTCTCTCTCTCTCTCTCTCTCTCTCTCTCTCTCTCTAGATGTGACGCGTTCGCGTCGTCAAACAGCTCGTACCTCCACGAGCCCCTGTAAGATCCTGACGAATATGACGCAGCCGTAGTGCACGCGCGCGGCTGACGGGATGAACATGTTGAGTGTTGACGTCAGCAGGATGGCGGCACCGAACACCCTGAACACAAGAGAAGAAGAAAACACCCCGATTTATGAATCACACGATCCTGTTTGGTCTTTATAATTTAGTGGAGGCTTTTTAACCTCGTCTCAGTGAATACGGCAAACTGGAATGAGTTTAATATGAGTTTTAGCTGTAATCTGAGTTAAATGTAAATTTCAGCTGTAACTGAATGGGAGTTTCAGCTGTAATATGGGTTTTCATAAATCACTCATCGTTTAAGAACGTAATCTTACATCTGCTTACAGTCATCTGCTCATAAATTCATCTTTTTCTGACACAAACGTGAAATAAAATCAAATATTAAGTTGTTCCTCAGCTGATTGCTTTGTTCGGTCCTGTCTCGCCACGTGCTGTTGTAGTCTGAGTTATGGATCAGGGGGCTGTGAGGGGTTTAATGTCTCCTGTCTGCGGTATTTATTAGGCAGTAGGGAATTCTCTGAGCACCACGTGCCCCGAGCGCGCACCTCCGGGACCTCATTAACTTGGAAGGGGCGGAGCTGCGGGGAGGTGGTGGTGGGGGGGGGGCTGTAGCCCTGCTCGCACCCGGATTCAAATGCTTTGATTTAAAATGTGGTAATAATGAGCAGAATGCACGTGTGTTAAATAAATTAACCCGCTGACTGCGTTTAACAACAGAATGAGCCGAATCACGGTGGTGTTGGACACAGCACTCTGGATGGGCTGGTAATGGTAAGAATGTGATGCAATAATAGTCAGTGAACATATAGACCACACAGAGTCGTTCATGCGTTTTAAAAAAGCTTTCTGTGCAAGAAGTGGGGAAAAATACAAATGATCCCAAATCTGAGCTGAGTGTGTGGTGTGCGGAGAGCTGAGTGTGTGGTATGCCCATGTGAGTTTGTGGTGTGGGGGTAGGTGTGTGGCGTAGTGAATGTTTGGAGTGTGGAGTGTATGGTATGAGGAGAGGTGAGTGTGTGGAGGTGTGTGTGTGTGTGTGTGTGTGTGGAGTGTGTAGAAAGGTGAGTGACCTGTTGGCTGCCAGTCTGGAGGAGATGTATCCTCCAGGGATCTGAGTGACGATGTAACCCCAGAAGAAAGAGCCGTGGATCATCCCCACCGTCTCTGGGTCCCAGTTAAACTTTGCTTTCTTACAAAACATAGAAAAATCATTATTCTTAATGACCAAATGTGGTCTGCAAATCAACAGAAATTGAATTTTCATGGTTAGTTGATAATACCAAACTTAATAGTAAGGGTATATTAATACACCTAACAATAGCATACAACTACTACTACTACTACTACTAATAATAATAAGAAGAAGAAGAAGAAGAACACTACTACTACTACTACTAATAATAATAATAAAAATAATAGCATACTGCTACTGTCAATGCTTTAAGATTAAATAAAAATACGGTTTGAGCTCAGTAGAAAAAATCAGTGTGTTCCTCATTATGTAACTCGAGTCCTTTTTTATCTCACCAGTCCTCACACAGCCCACACTACGAATTTCATCTGCTGTTTGGAATCAATAATTTTAGTTCTAAGCTCGAAAGAAGGACTGATCTGTCAGACCACCAGAAGCAGAGTGTCGGGTAAAACAAGGAGGAGAGAAAACAGGTGGGGGAAACAAAAAAGTAAAGAAAATGCAAGACAAGAAAAAAAGAGAAGACAAGAAAATTAAATAAAAGAACAATTTTGTAAAAAAACAGGAGGAAGGTTCAGTATAGGGGGGGCAGAAATAATAGGAGGAGACAATCGCAACAGGGGAGGGGCAGCGACAGGGTGGGCGGGGAGAGTGAAAGACAACCGAGCGAGTAAAACGCGGACAAGGAAAGAAAATACAAGACAAGAAAAGCCAAGAAAAAATACACAGGTCAACAAGTCGAAATCCTCAGAGATACGTTTATGAGGGGTTTGTAGTGTTTTTAAATCTGTGTTTAGTTTTTCCCTAGCACGTAAAGTTTTTGCTAGTTATATATTGCATGATAGTTGGTATAATTAGCATATAATAATCTTATGCTAAGCGGTTTTGAAAAAACAGTGGTAGCTGACTGACACTGATCAATATATTTATGCCACAGTGTGCGCCAATCTGACTTCACACTGAAAATATTGAAACAGTTACTTGATTGATGCCTGCGGTTAATAAAAACCGTATGCAAGTCTATTGCAAATCTAATATTACCCACAACTGAAAAAGTCCATGTGACTGAAAAAACTGAACGCAGATCTGAAATCAACATGACAAACTGGTCTAGAAAACTGTGTTGTGGTATCTGATGATTAATTTTTTTGTTGACATGTGTTATAAGGGGGCAGTAAATAAAGGAGGATGGTTCAGGTAAAGGGGAGGAGGAGAAACAGGAGTAAATCACTCAGTGGGACGGGCAGCTACACGATGGGCGGGCTAAATGTAAGGGGCGTGTCCGGCGTACCTCTTTGATAATGATCTTGCCCCCAAGGTGCACGGTGCTGTTGTTGACCATGTCAACGATGGCCACGCCCAGGTTACAGCGGATGCCGAAGGAGATGCAGAAGCCCAGTCCGCTCATGATGGCGATGATGTAGCGGCGCGGGAGCCCGAAGCACGTGCAGTCGATTGGCGGCGCGCGCTTCTGCTTCGCCTCCGCGGGCCGGCCGTCCTCCGTGAGCTCCAGCTCCTCTCCTCCCTTCTGCTTCTTCTCCATGATCCTGAACACACCAGACACACCAGGTCACACACAGACAATACAAACGGTTTCCATCCAACCCTTCACACTGTTCACGGATTTAACGGATTATTTCTTTTTATTCGAGTCAGACTCTGAAAACAAAAGGCAATAAACCATAGCCACACATGAACACAGCACACATTGTGAAAAATGTGAAACTCTTTCTCTACATTAAACCCTTTCACCAAGTGAAGCAGTGGGCTGACACCAATAGGGAGCGCCCGGGGAGCAGTGTGTGGGGATTGTACCTCAGTGGTGCCACTAGCAGTCCTGGGATTCGAACCCACGACTTTCTGACCGCAACTCCCTAACAACCAGTACACAGTCTAGTAACGAATAATATACAATATACATTAACATATATTTTTATCTTTTTATAATAATAAAATAAAATAAAATAGAAATAATGAACAACGAATTTCTTCAGGTGAATCACCTTTTAATTTTAGAAGCTCTCGCTAAAATATATCTCAGCATTGCAGCGTCTTCTTAGGTATTTCTCCTGGGAATTCTAATATATTTTAAAATATTTTAATAATTGTTGGCCGTGAGGTGTTGCAAGGCATCCTACAGCGATATAAATAATTAGGAAGGCCGACTGGAGCATGAATAAAATAAAATAACTGAACAAAAACGAACAAAATATGTTCCCTAGTCTGTGAACAGCAGGTTTAAACAAAGAAGTCGAATCTTCCACAAGCAAAGAGGGGAAAAAACAGTTGAACAGTTTTATGTAGGCTAATATTGACGAATGACTGCAGCAAAGGGGACGGGTCTGCAGTGAGCTGCAAAACATATTTTGTTAGATAAATAAATAAACAAACAAACAAATAAATGAATAAATAAATTAAGTTTAAATTTCGAGTGTTTAGATAGACATTAAAATGCATGAAATGTCCTGATATTTTTTTGTTGCTCTCAGATATTTTACATTTCCCCCCCAAACCTGGACATATCTTACAATGAAGCGTCGCTTCACAGAAATGAAATTGTCTTTGTGTGAGACTCTTTCACACTGAAACAAAAAATGGTGCTTTGTCTTTCACTCGTGTTTTTGTCGATTGCACACGGATAAAACATGTTACATCATCACAGCTTTGGTTAAAAGAAGTAAGGTGAAGGGCAGAAACTATTTTTTATTGGGATGCAATACACTGACATAGAAATCACGATTTTATTCAGTGATTTATTTATTTATTTATTTGGCGCAGGCCAACACCTCTCCGCTCTGACACGCTGAATACTGATCAGGAGATCTGGATCCTCTCTGTATCACGACTCGCTCCGTTTCATTTATTATTTAATGACAGACACAACAGGGATCCTTAGGGAAAATTTTAAGAACCCACCACCTCCAGCACGGACCTGCTAATGACTCCATACCACTCGCTTGGGCTGCTTTTATAATTTTATAATGTTGTAACTGAAAATCAGAAACGAAGAAATGTCGAAAAGATCGTAAAACTATTGAAATCAATTCTGAATGGGGAAAAAACAATTAAACGTTTATAATCGGAATGCACATTCTGATTGATTACTCAATCTTGTATATATATACATATATAATGCGTTTCTATTTGCAGGTGTGTATGTGTGTGTTTCTATATGTGTGTGTGTGTGTGTGTGTGTGTGTGTGTGTGTGTGTGTGTGTGTGTATGACATATACATACATACATACATACATACATACATACATACATACATACATACATACACACATATGATGAACCTACATATTCTCATATAGGCCTACATATATATATTGTTGGGTATATAAAAGATGGGTATATTTATGAGTATATAAACGATGTAGCCTAAATGATATAGAAATTATGTGTGTATAAATTATATGTTATGGGTACATAATGAATGGGTGAAGGGTGAGTTGTACCTGTACATATGGCCCAGGGTTTTACCCGCGAGGTTCTTCAGCCCCGCCTGCCCGGGCCCGAGCACTCTCTCCCTGACCGCCTCCATCTCTGACTCGCCGCCCCGCTCAAGGTTCTGCCCGGACTGCTGAATCTCCTCACTGAGTCGCGGCTCTCATGGTCCTAAGTGCAGAAACCGCTCGGGTGGATTTTTCTTCGACCAGGCAAAATCGTTTTTTTGGTTATTTAATCCCCTCGTGTGTGTAATCCTTGCGAACGCCCACACACACACACACACACACATTTACACGCACACACACACTCACATTCGGTCTCCCTTCACCGCCACATACACGTCTTTTAAGTTTCCGTTTCTTTGGAGTTCAGTGGGTCTGCGCCTCTCCATCCTCACTGCGCCACAATCTATAAAATCCCGCATGCGAAGCGGCAGAGGCGCGCACGACACAGTTTTATTGCACTGCTTGGTGAGGCAGCGCTGTCTGAAAGTGAACCTGCTGCACGAGGACCGCGTGAGCGCGCATCAACCCCACTCCTCCACACACGCGCGCGCGCACGCGCCTGGCGCGCTCCTTTGCGCACCTCTACTCCTCGCCGTTCGAGGTGATCTTTTTTAAGTTTTCATGTCATTCTGTTCCGAATCGGATTTGTGTAAATTAACTCAACTGTTTAATCTGTGAATTGGCAATGTTAATCTCACCGCGCCCTCCATCATCTGCTTCCATTTTATAGCATTAAGTCATTTTCATAAACCATTTTGCACTACTGACCTGCTGTACTCAACATCTTTACACACAGAAAATGTCAGTGGTACAGTTATTTTGTTAAAATAATGTTCTTGTTGTTGCCATATTGTTTTTTGTATATTTTTATTCTGTTATCTTATTATCTTTTATTCTTTCTCGTTGAACTGAGTGTGCTAATGCCAATTTCCATCATGATAAATACAGTTATTTCTTGTCTTATTTTAAAGAAAGACGCATGGATAAGACATGCGGCGTCCTGGGACCACCCTCCAGCACCACCGTCCCACCTAGGCTCGTCCCACCGGCTGTTCGGCTGAAGATGCGCTTCGATTCCATTATTTTAAAAGTCCATTTTAAAACTGCAGAGGGAGACGGTGCCATGGAAACCAGATGAGTAAGGGTCTCCAGGGTCCTTTAAGACAGGAGAATAAGGGCAGCATCGCCGTATGTAATTCCATCTCTCTCTATTTTTCTCTCAAAGTAATCTGATTAGAATAAACCACAAGAAATGAAAAGACAATACAAGTAGATCTCTGGCATTTTTGCTAAGAGTCTTTAAAAGAAGGTCTCTCTGAAGATATGAGAATATTGACATTTCATTGAGCTAAATTTTGTCTAAAAAGATTTGTTAGCATAACCACAATTAATCCCACCTCTAGAAGTTCTTATGAACAAATTAGACTTTTCACTTCTTTAAAGTCCAGTTCAGGAACTCTTTAGGGGTGCTGCCCTCCTGCTTCACTGGGGTTTAAACATGAGGTGACACAGAGGGCAAAGTCATGTATCAACACAGGCAAGGCTGGACGTACAAATGAATTGAGACAAAATTTATGCTGGCCCTCATAAATCAGGCAATGACTATAAAACAAGACACACTTTTGAAAATGTCTGTATTGACAATCATGAAGAAGGGTAAAACAACCAAAGCTGTAATGTAACTAAAAAGAAGAGAAGGTATGTTTAATACTGGCAAAGTGAAAAATGTCCCTGGCATTTTGAGGTCCCTTAGCCTACAAACGGACCTACATGTCAGCAGAAAGTCATGCTAGCCACTTCAGTGAGTACCGTTTCCTAAACCTCACTACTGCAATCAGTTCTGTGATAAGATGCAATAAAAGTCTTTTGAAAACAAATGCTCAAAGTAGGTTTGTTATTAAAAAAAAAGAAAAGAAAAGGTAGTTTTACAGAAAAGGTATCATTGAAACAGTTAAGTATGTTTAAAGATAGTTTGGCACTATTTCTCCTTCAAAATCCCTGACAACATTTTCATGATACGTGGCATTATGGACATAAATAATGGTTTAAGGATCACAGAATCAAACTTTTGATGTTGTCCTCCCATTCCCCGACAGAAACCGTCAAAAACCCGTCGAGTGAACTGAAGAGAAGAGACCAAAAGATTTAGCAAATTATTTATCTGCTTTTTTCTATATACTGCATAATGGAAAAATACTAAAGCAAAGTTACACGAATCTTGCACAAAGTACTACATGTTTAACACTATATTTACTTCAAACATTGACATTTTCTCCCCATCAGTTCCTAGGGTGCCAATAAGCTGACATAAAGAAGAGAAGAGAAAATCTATCCATACTCATATTTAATTAGCCACAAGAGGGTGCTTTTTCCCCAGCGTTGGTGGTGGGGACAACTGACGGCCTTATTTCTGTCTCAGTTTGCAAAGGCAAAATATGCATGAATACTGTCACTGTGAAGCTCCCGTGGCACGGAGTTTGAGTTTTTCAACTATTGTCTAGCTCACTGCCTTTTTGTTACAGCTGAGCCTGCCTCCCTCATGTTCCTCTCCTTCTTTTCCTTAGTTTCAGGCTCCACCCGGTGCTTTTTCCACAGCCTGGTAAGAGTGGCCCTCAGCTCCTTGCGGATGGGCCTCACAGCAAAGCAGGTGAACAGAGGGTTGGTGCAGGAGGTGAGGCTACATACACACATTTCCATTGAAAAGGCCAAGTTGGCCGCTTCTCTTGCTGAGTCCTGGGGTACCAGTCTCATCATCATGATGGCTGTGTTTCTGCTCATGTGATAGGGTAAGTAGAAGAGTCCAAAGAGGACCATGGCTAGGCCTAGCTCCCAGGCCAGTCCCCTGAGCCGTGGGTCGGCCTGTCTGCGCAACTGGCATACGCTGCAGATGTAGCAGTAGCTGAGAGCAATGAAAGGCAGAAGGAATCCCAGGCATGAACAGAATAGAGAAAACAACAAGTTTTCCTTTATTTCATTTGTGAAGATGTAGATGACGCACACTGTCCTGTTGTTCTGCTGACAGTGTGAGGTGTATGTCAGATGGACCACTGGAAGGCTCAAAGCTATAGCAAACAACCAAACAGTGATGCACAGCACAACGGCCCGCCGGTGAGTGAGGAGACCCGGTGACCGAAGAGGATGGACAATGGCCAGGTAGCGGTCTATGCTAAGGCAGGTCACGAAGAATATGCTGAGGTAGAAGTAGTTATGGTAGAGAAGTCGGATGGCCTTGCAAAAAGGCTGCCCCAGTGACCACTCCATCCCAGCGAGGTGGTACTGGATGAGGAACGGCAAGGCCAGCAGCCACATGGTGTCCGCTAGGGCCAGGTTGTGGAGGAACAGGTTGCTGCGGTTGCTTTGGCTCAGTCGGCGGTAGAAGACCCACAAGGAGAAGAGGTTAAGGGGCAGGCCCAAAATCAACACTCCGAGGAAGAAGCTCGGCATCAGGGAAAGCTGGACAATACGCATGAGCCCCTCTCCAGGAGTGGTCATGTTGCAGGAAATTTTATAAGAGTCCTCCTGCATGAAGAAAATATTCAGAGAAAGATGAAAAAACAACTGGGAATGCACTGATTTGCATTGCGACTATCAAGAAAGGCATTTGCCACTGTCACAGTATTAGAGAGTGCATCACATAACCAAAGTAATAGATACATGGTTGCATTAAAATGTATACATCATTATAAATAATTATAGTACTGGTTACATTATTTTTTATTATATATTATGACTACATCATTTTAAAACTCAGTTCCTAAAGAACTTTTTTTGTGAAAAATGCCAGTATTTGGGTTTTTTAACTGTACATATTTCAGTCAACTAAATGTTGGGATACATATTGTGCTCACTATATCACCCACACATATTTCAAGTGTTATTAAATGAGTATGCAGGATAGTGGCTCATGGCAAGGTTTTAGATGCGTAAAAACTTGAGCGATGAGAGCAATGGGTTTCATTCATTCATTCATTTCATTCATACACAGGGGAGGAGTAAACATTAAGCCAAATTCAGAAAGTATTTATTGTCATTCCTCATTTGAATTGAATATTCTTAGGCCTGTGGTGCAGCACACAGCAGCAGTACATCAGACAGCACTATGTGAAGTGCAAATTCATGACAAATACATGACAGCAGGAAAAGGCAAAATATGCAGCATAATATAAATACAGTTGGTACAAATGGGCATCAAATATAGATTAGCATATGAATAGAGAAGAAACTAGTGCAAGCATATGTTACGTGTAAACTGTGTGGAAAGATTAGGGGAAAAATGTCCCAAAAACTTAAAAAAAACCCCTGTAATTTGCAGGGATGGGTTCGGGGTGTGTGATACGTCTATATAGACTGTCTGAGGGGTCCTGAGGATTGAGTTGAGAACCACTGCATCAGGACACTGGCTCTCAGCCCTGCTACTGGAACGCCTGTCATGCAGATTGTAGTGTTTTTCCTGCTTTAACACACCTATGTCCTCAGGAAGGGTCAAATCTAAAACACGGGAAACACTAAACGAGGAGTCGCCAAAGTCAGTCCTGGTGGTGCATCACCTTGGAGCGTTTAGATCCACGAATAATCTAACACACCTGATCCGGTTTACTAAGGCTTTCACAAGCATCTGAAAATGAACACCCTTGTCAGATGTGTTGAAACTAAACTGTGCAAGTTGTTGTTTTACTAATCTACATAATCATATAAGGAATATAGAAAGAAAGACCTGCTGCAGTTACCTACCAGGGTGAGGTTGCCGTCCATCTCTGCATAGATGCACCTCCTGATGTGCAACACTGCCTCCCTGTGATGGATGGGAAGATGAATAGACATGTTCCCACCTTTCCTCCCACTCCTGCATTCTTTGATAGCAGGTAAATACAGCAAAGCAAATATCAGCCCCCTCATGCCATCTGCTACTGATGACGCGACTGTATCTGAAAGTGTGCCATCAGAATGAGACAGCCATCATCAAAGCAGAGCAGAGCATTACTCACAGTCTAACTCTGTGCCATTTTACTTTTGGGAAGAACATGTATCTAATGTATAATACACTATTATGAATATAATATGTAATAGTAGGCATTAAAATATTTGAGTAAATAATTTATTTGAATGCATGGGAGGCACATAGTACAGAATGACAGAACAAACTGATATGTAAGAAAGAGTTCAAACAAAACACACAACTGGTATTTTGATTTTTAGAAAACGTTTCATTTATGTGTTCAGATCCAAGGACAACTTTACAACCAGCATTATAAAATCAATATCTGTGTTCAAATAAAGAGAAACAAAGAGCACTAAGGTCGTCGGCTGTCTTAACAGATGAGGTCCAACCTGCAGCTACAGTGTCCACCTGAAGGGTCAAAAACATACAGGCAAGTATGTGTAGTAAAGCGCTAGTGTGTATGGCTTATAGCATTCTACCTTTTAATATGCTTAGAAAATGTAGTATGCGTGGCTTATGGTATTCTAGACATTTACAAGTCAACAAAAAACAAAATGTCTTTAAATGATTTAACTGTTGGGAGTCCTTGACAAACTGAAAAGCAAAATTCAAACTGGTACATAAAAATCTGATCATTCAAGTTGCAATTGTCAACAAAACCACAAAGTGACTTTTATATCAACCTTATTTTCATCTTTGTATTTTTTGCGAACTGTAATATGATTTGATTGTAAACCAGGGGTCTTAAATGATACCAGACTATATGGCATATAGGGCACACATTTATAAAACTAGCCAAATGAGCACCTTTGCTTTTTCAGGGCAAAGGACATATACCAGCATATCCTGGTGCCTGAATGACATCCACTTTAATATGCTATATAGCTTTAAGGAGACTAGAGACAGGACAATACATCCATCAACTTGATCTCAGACATGTCCTTACAACATTGATACTGTAGTGTAAATACATTAATCACACACCCCTTCTTCATTAAGTGCTTTGTGCAAGACAACAACGTTACACTTTACATAACATTTATTTTATGTCCCCTGACCCGTAAAATGAACCAAAAATGAAAAGAAAAAACAAGGAACAAAGAGACGCTCAGAGTCCCCATGACTACGGCTGGATTTTCTTTCACTGGGATAAACATGTAGAGAAATAAAGGCACATTAAAAGCCATTAGCGTGGCTACTCTACTCTTTCAGTCATGCATTAAACGCTGATTAACACTTTGGCTTTGAATAGGAAGATCTGGCTGGATTTGGTTCAGAGTTTGAGGTGCTGATTGCTTTCAACCATATTAGCTGAGGTGTCTGTTCTGTATATAGAATGCGAGAACACACTGATGACATCGTCAGGCTGCAGACATAGTGCACTCGAGAAGAGGAGCTCATATTTGGCATAGATGTTCAGTAAATCTTAAAGAAAAAGAAAACGTTCTTGTGATTGCCTTGTGAAGATGCATGCCAAGAAAAGGGCACTTTGTAGTGATGTGGCAGCTGTACGGTGAAATAATTATGAAAATACTGCTTTACATTTGAGTGCTAGATATTTAAGACCTTAGAAGCCTTTTGTAAAATGTCTATGCTTTCAAATGCAAAAACATACTGTGTATGTCAAATGTATTTACAGAGAAGAACATAAACTGAGGTTTCTCCTGAAGTCACATCTTATCTGAAAGCTTGTTTCTGTAGGCATCTATACTGATACAATAACCTTTCTCTTTTATTTTTGCCTTGCATATAACAGCCACAGAGATAAGTAAGGCATCTTGTCTTTGGTGCATAATAGGTCCGACAAACTAACTGAGTCTCAAGAGATCATAAAAATCAAATGTCATAAAACAAAAGTAAAATTGATAAACTAAAAACAATGAACTTGGACGGAGTGAGGAAGTAGATAACAGCATCAAGAATTTAGAAAAGAATGATCAGGTCCACAGGTCAAGAATAAAATATGTCTTTTGTTGGGCTTTTATGTATCAAGACTTCTCAGAGCAAAAGTGCTGACGAGGGACCTTTACCCTCCATGTCCATATGCACACATATGTAGGGGCACAAAGGAGCTGATCCGAGATCAATACTTTCACTCTGTAATTTCACTGGAGCGGTCTTGGGATGACCAGTTTGCGCTTAAGGTCAAGGTAAATGACTGATAAAAGCCTCTTTCAATTTCACACGTGAGGGAAAGCGAAACGTGGCTTGGACTAGGTCAGGCATTCAGACAGCACCTCGTGTTTCACAGTTGCTGCTGTTTGTGGACAGATGCACAGGTCTCCTCCTCCGGCCTGATTCAGCTGCTTTTTTAACTTGTCCACTTCATAGTTGTGCAGGTACTCTGCAACCAGGAAGCGCTCTCGCTTTACACGAGCCTGCACATCAGATGGCACATCCGGAATCAACCATGCTACGAAGAACTTCACCACAAAGACCACGTGCTGCAACAGACAGAGATAAAGATTGGTGAAGGAAAAACAAGTAAGCTCTAGCAGAGAGAGGCTCGGTGAACCTTCAATCTCAAACCAAAATTAAACGTATCTTCCCAGTTAAAAACATTTCAGTGCTTCTGCACATTTACTCTGGGATCATTACCACTTTGCACAAAGTACATATACATTTATAGTTATTCTGCTTAACCAAATGAATATTAAGCCCACAGTGAACTGAGTGTATGTTCTGAATGACAGCATGTTATAAATGCTAAAAAAGTGACCGCGGCAAACACGAGGTAGAACAGAAGTTCCACAAGCGGAAACATTTTATTATTTGAACATGCACATATTTAAACTACAGCAGCAGATTTGAATGAGACACAGAGGGCGTTCTTGAACGTATCATCGGTGAGACATGAGGTAAGAAAGTGTCAAAACATGTTGATGCAATGAAATCAGTGGGATACCTCCATAATGATAATGAAAGCCATTTTGGCTGCCAGGATGTGCCAGAACTGCATGTTGTGGGAGTACTCAAACTTGTCTCCTGGAGGATACCGGTAGTCATGGTACCTACGCACAGCAAAAATCCCAAATAATGAGTTTCACATCTCTCTATTTGCATCAAAAAAGCTTAAACACACAAACAAACCTGCAGGTGGTAAACACAGAACTGTTGAACCAGGCAGGATTCTCATTGGCATCAGGTGTATTGTCTGGATGGAGCTTTGAGATTTCAAAGATGGACAGGCTATTGTTGACATAGCCAGTCATAGTGAGCTCACTGCTTGTGTACATATACACCAGCCGGGGAATCATATCAGAAGTAAATGCCACAATGAACGCCTGTTCAACAAAAACAAATGAGACTGAGAACATGAAGTGAAAATAACAGAAACCAACAAACCTCCTGTTTGCACTCTATCTTGCAAACTGCATTGGTAGAGTATAAAAAATGAGTAAGTTGGACGTATTTTTCATGCTTTCAAATGCACAAGTTAAAATTAAACCAGAACAGTAAGGGAAGATGTTCCCAGAGAGGAGTCAACTCACATTGGTGACTACAGAGAAGACAGCAATCATGTTGAGGATTTCCTCCCAGGCTCCAATGCAGTGGGCTTTGGCCGCGACAGGTCTACGGAACTGAGTGGTCAGCTTCCATGCGTCCACCCGCACCTCCAAAATATTATTCATCAGAGCCAGGAGAGGGGCCAGTGGAAAGGAGGCAACAAAGAGCGTTATAAAACCAAACTGGATCACTGGAGAGTGAAAGGGGGAGGTGAGAGAGAAAAGAGATAGAGAGAGAAAGAGAGAGAGAGAGAGAGAGAAAATTAAACAATTGTGTTGGTATATCCATTTCCAAAACGCTCCAAAAAACGCATCATAATATCTGCAATATCTGTAAAGGTGGGAGGGAATATTATCATAGCAATATTTATCTCTAAAACAGTAAGGACACGTTTTACAAAAAAAGTGTTAAAAAATTTTATATGCTAAACTCTGTGTGTAAAACTCACCCATTTCCAGGTACTCGTAAAAAAGTCCAAACTGGCTGAAGTTCTGCAGGTCATAGTCTTGCTCCCAGCGGCTGTAAAGACTCTCAGGGTGACTCCGTGCACTCCGGCTACTCCACCAGTTCTTCAGCCAGCTGCACACACAAGCACCCAACTTACTGCACTAATCCATTCACTGAAGCGTATTGGGCAGAACTCGCCCCATCAGCACCTTAAACTGAAATCACTGTTTAGGGTTAGAAAACACTTACGGAAGCAGAGCCTCCTGGATGTTCCCCCACACTTGTTTACCAGTCATCACTATCACCAACTGAGTAGTCAACTCAATCAAGCAACCACCTGGATCACACTATAAAAAGAGCCCCAAATAGACATATTAATCACTATCACCCTGCACCTAGACAAGGCAGAGTCTGGTGTCGAGCAGTTTTTATAGAAGACATACCTCTTCATTCCTCAGTCCGGTCCCACCAAACATGTAAGTGTATTTTCCAGGGTAGCCCACAAACTTTCCCTTAAAGAATGCGACGTAGAAGCAGGAGGAATAGTAGTTAACAAACTGGAAGAGGAACATCTTGACAGTCAGCTTGTTCTCATACTCCACATGAGTTTTAGGGACCTCTGTAGACAGAAAGCGGACCTGTTCAGTTAGTTCTACACTCAGTTTTGTCAACGGGGAAGATAAATATGAAGAGAAAATTGATCGGTTGTTAAACAGTGAGAAGTTAAAACCTGAAGAGTTTTTTGAAATCACGGTAACTATTAGAGCCTATAAGAAATATTGGGTCTAGATAACGAGGAGCCTAACTCACCCATATCTGTGATCCAGATGGCCACACGCTCATATAAGAAGTTAAGCACCATGATGATGATAAAGTTGATGCAGGAGGCAGTGACAGAGGTGGCCAGTTGTGGGGTGATTAGTGAGCCCACCAGCTCCATTTTATTGGTGGGGCTGTCCTTCATTATGCTGGCCAAAGCAGCAAACACAGCCAGTCGATATGCTATCACTCCAATTATACTCGCTATGATTAAAGAGATCTGCATGTGGAAATAAACAGCAGACACGTCAGGGATAATAGGATGAAGTTATAACAGTTAGAGTAATAAAAAGCACCTCAATATAAAGTATATGTATATTATCAGGAATATTGTACTGTAGACACCGGTCTTGAACCTTTGAAATGAACAATATTAGGTGTCACCAATAAAGTGAGTAATAATACTAAGTCTGTAAACTTTACATATAACATGCCACTCAAACCATGCATCCACAGGCATAAATTACTTTTATCCAGCTTTTCACTTTCATTCCTGTACTTATGTTTACTACAACTCAGTGCTATTTAACACCACCAACAATATTACAATATTACTTAATGTAGAACAGTTTAATATGAATGAAACCAGCCATGCTTGTGGAATGATGATGACAATAATCAGTAAAAACTGCATGGAACAGCAGCATTGATGCTCACCCAGAACAAGACAGTAGCCCCGGACAGGCATGAACGAGCACACTTGCTTGTTACGGGGAAGTAAGGCTCCATCTCCTACACAGCAAGCAAGCAAACCAGGCAGTTAGCAGCTAGTATAACCTTCAACAGCGCACACCCAGAAGCGAAAACTCTAGGGCTTGAGGTTCTAGAGTCTGGACAGAATATATTCTATCCTATAGCTCATTCACAACAGAGAGTTAGATATCTTGTTTTAATATTGTGTGGAACCACACAGTGCAGAGTTATTGGAAGCTTAACAAACAGCGATAAAACCACTCGCCTCAAACACACAAATGCACACAAAAAATGAAAACGCACAAAACCTAGGGTCTGTGCTCGTCCTGTGCGAATCTTACCCACAGGACCACGGCGGACCAGCACAAGCAGAGTTTACCTACTAAATCTCCAACTGTCTGGTCTATAACCAACTCCATCTCCTACAGAGGACAGGAGCACAGCCTGTTTTTTCATTCAAATGTGTAACATTTTCTCAACATATTACACAAACCCAGTTTCATATTTCCCTTAGTTCTGGAAAAGTAAACATGACATGCACATCTGAATAAATTAAATAAAGCAAATTAAAATAAATTATATTTTCTTCCTTTAAAATACTGAAGCCTGATATTAGGTAGAACTGCTACCTCTTTTGAATCTCTGATTATTTTTATTTCCAGTGTCCGGGACCATAACCCTTTGTGGAATGCTTCTGTGTTGTCACTTGTATGTTCTCATGCTTGCCATATACACACAAAAAAAAAACGTACATAAAAGAAAAATGCTCTCCTGACTCCCTTAATTCTATCTTTACACAATTTTGATTAAACCTTTATTAAAAAATAAAAAACAACACTTTTACCACCAGGGGGCAGAGATCAATTCTCTTAATAAAGTCACATGAAAATGTTACTGCTATTCTTTCACTATCACACACAAATACTACTACAATGACTACTACCAGAATGACCATTACTAATAGTATTCTTCACTCTTAGAAATAATAATTATAACAATAACAATAATAATAATAGTAACTGGCAACAGCATACATCACAAAAACTTCTGGTTACCTGTGTGACACGGTTCATGCGTCGACTGGTGCACTTGGTCTCATACTCAGGCCTGAGCTGCAGCCGCTGCTGCTCCTCCTCAAAGTCCACCAGGTCCCACTCATACTCCAGTCTGGCCTGCCGTCGCTTCCAGAACTCCAGGAACAGAGTCACTGAATGAAGCATTCGCAACTCATTAGCCTCCATTTCCAGCAGACTGCTACTACAGGCACTAAGGCTTTTCAATAATTATTCCTAAAAATCGAATAAAGCCTGTAACTGTTTTTGGCTCTGTTCTAATACAACGTTTTTGATTGTAAAACAATTTGCTCTTCTGTCACTAGAGGGCGAACACACAAGGGAAAACTCATAACTCACCCCATATCCCCATGAATATTGCGAAGAATACTGTCGCCGTGTTGTCAAAGAGATGTGATTGCTGTTGGTAAAATAAACATATGGTAAATCTCAGTAATACTTAGGGGTCTATTTAGAAAAAAAGCCAAAAACCTCATCTGACTCACCCAGGTCGAGTTGCAGGTACTATTTAGTTTCCAAAAGCCACATTTCTTATCACAGAGGGGGCACATAACAATCTGCCCACCAATATTTTCATCGCAGATCTCCTTCCTGAGAAAAACATAAGATCATACACTTCTATTTATATACCAGAACGAATTACTATAAGCATTTCTGTAATTACTGTAAGTTAAGTAAGTAATGTGGCAAGGTATTTATTTGTTTCTTTCTTTTCTTTTCACACACATTCTTTCTTTCTCTCCCTGTTACTCACGTCCAGATTTCATCATCATAGGTTGCGAGTCCATAGATGAAGCAGATAAGTCCCACCAGAGCAGCATAGAACAGCATCTCAGTGTAGAAACCCAGCCACGCAAAATAGATCCCAATTTTTTCACCGTAGTATTTCCTGCAAGACAGACAACAGATCGTTCAAGAACTACAGGACAGTGAATAACTGCATGAATGCACATGTAAATTCTTTTCTCTCCGTCGCTCTCACCGGATGAGGTTGAGCGGCTGCTCCTTGTAGAAGCGAAAGAACCGAGCCCAGTATCGATAAAGGTTATACCGCTCACTCTCACAGCTGGAGTCTTGAGACTTTATCCAGTACCTGCACTAAACAAACACAGATGCACAAATGAATATTTTGCAAGTAAAACATTGTATCGACTGCTATCAATGCTATTTTGCCTACCCATGCTAATGTAAGGGACAGGATGTGCATATCATGCACCCTGGGCAGAATGAAAGACGGTCGAAAAATGTCTCAAAGCAAACTCATTTTAACCTTTTTTGCCCACAAGACATCTTAACATGGCCTGTTGGGTATCTAAAGCTATTACCCACTGTTTCACACTGACAAGCCCCACCATTGTACACGGAGCCGTCCGAAACCATACGAAACCTAAAGCAGGTCTGTACTGTACTGCTTGCAACAGCTCACTTAGTAAAGTAACTAAAAAGGTATTTACCTTTCGTTAACCCTGGAGTTGTTTTCAAGAAATTGCACCATTCTATGCACCTGTGCAGTGAATAAATATTGCTACATAGCTTTGCTGAGAATAGCATGTCTCGCCACAGCTCCTGCCTCAGGTGTGTTTCTCTTTGTTTAATTCTTTAAAAAGTCTATAAAATATGGAAAAGATTACATGCACACTTTTGAGAGTGTCTTGAGCACTTCATCTGTTTTGTGCTTAGGCTTAACATGAAAATGGATCTGAATAGTCACACATGCATAGGTCACGGCGTGTGACGGCAGGATGAGGAAAAATCTGTTTCTACTTTCAGGTAGATACTAGTACACAGGTCCAGTTTCGTAGCGTAGTGCATTAAACCAAACACTATGTAGCAATTTAGGTTGGATAAGTCTTTTCCAGCAATTTATAAGGTAAACCAATTTTGCAACCATTTCAACAAAAGATTATAGTTGTGTGCAAAGTATGGATGAAATAAAGTTCTGTTTCAATAGTATGCTGCAGATCTTAATGTAAGATATATAACATTTGACTGTGTTATGTATATGATACAGGGACTTACATCATGCAGGGGAAAGGCTGAAGTGTAGGTTCCGTTGTTCAGCAGCCGCTTTATGCCCCTTTTGTCCTTGTTGAGCTTGTCCTCCTTATTGTAGGGGCAGCGGGACAGGATATAGTACACCTGCACACAAACAGCAATCTCCATCATTCATGTTCCTCTAGGAATTTGACTGTGCATACATTGATTGGATTACAAGATGCACTTACTATCCTGTTGCGTGTGGATGTGGGGAAGAAGTTGTCCTTGTCTTCAATGAGGAAGAAGTCATCCTTGCTCTTGTCAAAAGTAGCTGTGAAGTAGTCAGGATCAGGATGCATCACATGATCAGGCAGGCGTAACGGTGTAAAGAGCCAGCCAACAGGAATCTCTCGGTTTTCCGGGATATCGTTGACTTTGAAAGGCACTTTGATCTTCAGTACATCGGCATAGGTGGCCAGCACCTCCCACGGAGCATGGATCTTCAGAAAAAACGTCTTTCCATCCTCAGACTCCTGATCACGCACACAGATTTAGGAGATTAAAGGAGAACAGAAACAGTTTTGCCGCTGCTTCACTGCTCAGTTTCCTTCACTTGTGATACATAACATAAATCATGAACACAGAGATTTTGTTAGCGGAAGAAGACCAAGCAAACCTGAAAACCGTCTGTTTAAAATAATGCAGTTCTCATAAATTACTTTGGTGACTGCAGGTTGTTGAAACTCACCGATTTGTCCTCAAGTTCCAATTCTAGACCTGCTTTCTGCATGTTTTCCTCATACAGTTTTCTTCTCTCCTGTATCATCAAATACAAAAAACAATAACAATGTTTCTCAGTGTGTTGCATACAGTATGCAGCGAAATATCAGAATGGTAGCTTCCATTAATAATGCAGCAAAAAAGTGCATTGTGTTTTTCATATCACTCAAAGTCTGTCATGGACGTCTGACACTTCCTGACATGTTCAAATCACACACACACTACCATTTTAAAAATCAGAATCATTTGTCATATGAATAAACAAACTTTTTTCAGTTTTTTCTAATAGACAGTGTATTATATTCAGTCAGACACCACACTGTACTTTTATTTAATAAAAAATAGATATTTATTTTATTTTGATAAAAAACTAAAAAGTGTAAGACAATTAGTACCAGTTCCAAATTATATTGAAGCATATATCTATTACAATATACTAGATTTATATTACATATTACAAGTGATTAAAAACATAGGTTCCAAACTTTTAAATAGCTGATTACCCCATTACTTCAAAACTAGATAAACAATCTATTAGTGTATGACTAGAAAAGCAAAATGGGTCTTTGTTTAGGTTCTACAAGATTTTTTCTTTACAGTGAAAAGACTATTTAAGCACTATCCAATCACAGTGGAACCTTGGCCTGTATAAACCACACGATCTCAGTTATTTGGGCTGATTGGATTTATTTGAGCTGATGGGAATTATTATCACCCAGCAAAATGTAAACTGGCTGTCTTTATCAGTTGAACATTTCTGAGCCAAATTGACGTACATAAAAAATGACACAAATGAAGGTTCTTGATAAGACCCATGATAAGTCTCAATAAAAGTAAGACATGCTTTACATATAAGATGCTTTACACAACTGAACAAGATTCTGCGGAACAACAGTGCAATACAGCATTTCATGGTCAGTAAAACCTAATATTATCTATTGACTGTCAACACTTTAGTCTATACATCAAAAGTCAGAAATCATTGTAATAATGTAATATTTTATAATTGTTTATATACCAATCATGAGCCACAATTTCAAGAATGTAACATGCTTTGATAAAAATACAGTACACATGAATAAAACAACACCCCGCCCCCACGAGCACAATCAGTCTCCCAGTCTCTTCCTCTGTCACGAAACTGTGAGAACACACTGGCCTGTCACCTCTGACATTATTACATACTGGTGCCACAGTCAACAGTCAAAACAGCAGCTGTCTCATCAGAGGAAGTGAAAGAAAGACTGCTAGGGTAAGGGACTGGCACAGCTCCAGTGTGTAAGACATTTTAGATTACAATATATTTCATGTTTTTATGATATTTTCAGTTAAGTAGTGCTTTGCTGACTGATATGATTAGTGCTCTAGTGACACATTTCTCAAACTCTTGCAGTGTTGCTTTCTCTGTGATCCTCATCTTAAAGATGAGAAAGCATATTGTATGTTGCTCTTATAACAATCATAATGGTTCTGTGTTTATATTCAGCAGCTCAGCCTGTACTGCCTGTACTACAGGTAGGCAGGCGCCGCCTCACACTGGGATCCCCAGTGGCACAACCATTTAAGCTTTCACTCTATTGTCAGGAGATCAAGACTAAACCCCCGTGGTACTGCTGCAAAAATAAGTGGGCAATTATTAGTGTGTTGCACAAAGCACTGAGAGTTCGACGCATTTTCAACATGGCAAACAAATATTATATTTTTAAAATACGTTTTAATTATTTATTTAAATAGCAGCCATCAGACTGACATTGTAATAAGCTGCATTTAAATAGATCGTACTGATAACTGAATAAAAAACAGACTGTAAATGTTTTACATTTTCCTGTTTAATCCACCATACGTTTGACACTTAAACAGTGATACATTTTTTTTTTGGAACTCTTTATTTTATTTATTTATTTATTTATATATTTTTTAACACATGCAATACATGGAGATATACATTAATTCCCTCTGCACCTGATCACCACCTAATCATAACAAACAGTGATACATTTTTGTTTTCTCATTAGGCTACATTGCTTAACATGCAGAACTGTGAAACTACACATGGTATTGAAATCTAAATGTAGGTATTATTTAGGCTGGCGCAAATCGTTTGAATATCATTTGAGTATTTGCTCAACATTATTTTGCTTTGTCATTTTCAAGCAAAAATTGTAGACAAAAGTAAATGTCTTCACCAGCGGCTTTTACATAGAACAGTGATGGTTAAAACATGGAAAATTAAAACAAAATAAAGGCCTTGGAGTGCAACAGACTACGCCGCTTTATATATGTGTGGTCACTGAAGCTAAAACAGCAGAAGTGCCAAAGACAACACATGTGTCAGAGCATTTTAAATACATTAAAACATGCTCAGTGAACAATATTTGAAAAGATGTTACACCATGCAGACACAACAAGCCTTGTGATTCCTCTTCAATATGATCCGTCACGTAACTGCTACATGAGACAATATCATCTTCACCAGTTCTACTGCCTGCATCCTCACCATTCCACTGTCCTCCCTGCATCCTCACTATTCCACTGTCCTCCCTCTCATTCACACACAGGTATTCTAGACAACATCCACCACCAGGTTAAATATAAATAATGACAGAATGAGGAACCACAATCATTCAAACATGTTATGGGTCTTGCAAAAACAAAGCTTTCGCTAGCTCAGTAGCTGTAATGCTATTATAATTAGCATGCTTGCAAGTATCTAAAGAGTGAGTATTGTGGTCATATTCTTCCACTCTCCAAAAATGTAGACATATGCGTGAGTGTATCTGCATGTAGAAAATGTTTTAAGTGTTTGATAGAGGCGATAATGCTATTATTATCCGTCTAACTTCTTCAAAGCAGGAGTTAAACAAATTTAGAGCTGGCTACTGAATCCACCTAGACCTGCCCTAATGGATTCACTCATAAAATATTCGACATCATGCATCAGAATTATGAAACAACAAATAAAAATGAACAAATAAATCCAGCAAGATGGCTGATTTATTTGTTCTTTGTCAAGTTGTATAGTGGACTCCCTCTTTCAGGTGGGAATGCCTTAATAAAAGCTCCCTGAATGTAAAATAACTTAATTAGCTGAAATATGTACCAAACATTCTATATATTAACCTCAAGTTGCTCCAGGGAGACTGTTCCCTGTAGTTAGGAAATGGAAGTCGCTTTGGATAAAAGCGTCTGCTAAATGTCTTAAGTGTAAATGTCTATGACTATTATTATTCGAAATATTGCTACTACTACTAATAAAAATGTTTCGGTAGACGCAGCAGCAGTAGCTGTAGTCATCCTATGATAGATAATTCTTGCATGTCAATACAAAAAATTTAAATCTTAGCAACTGGTAAGATTTTGGCTTCCACAAGACACTGAAGGCACCCTGACAACTTAGCACATAACATATGGGCTTTTATACTTTGTACTTAACGGTCATAAGAAAGGCTTGTCCAGTCTTGCTAAAACTATTTTATCTTAATCTTGATATCTTGAGTTACTTTGACAAGGAAGTACCCAGACATCTTCTTTGGAAGAACCCTGCCCGGTACATCAAACAGGTGAAACTGCTTTTCAGCAACATATGAGAGGGTATCCATAGCATGGCATTTCAAATTATGACTGATTTCTTTTACATTGCACACATTCATCTGATACAGTAAATATGAATCCATATGACTCACCTGTTTCCTGTCATCTTTATCTTCAACATATGAGAGAACAAAATCTATCCGTCGTTTCCCATCTCTGAAGTATACAGAGTCCTTACTCTGCTGCTGTTTATCCACCTGAGAACACACACACACACACACACACACACACACACACACACACACACACACACACACACACACACACACACAC
>JBBJLR010000133.1:8080636-8095223 GCA_037577145.1 Brachypetersius gabonensis
ACACACACACACACACACACACACACACACACACACACACACACACACACACACACACACACACACACACTTTATGTGAGCCAAAAAATATCCCTTTTGATTTGTTTATATGAACAAATCCTTTGATACATTTATAATCACTAGCAACTTATGACTTTACTTAGAACCATAATCTAGGCATTCCACACAACAACTAATGCACCTTTAGCAGGCAAATTAGAATAATGCACTAGACTGACCGATTTGACTTATGATTAATTATTCAATTATTCACCACCCCCCCCCTTGAAAGTCATCATCATTTTCTTAATTTTAAACCATATATCCACAATTTTCCTCAAACAACATTCATGTTAAGAACTCCTGCTTCAGCATATTTTTCAATACCAAAACAGGTGATGTCTACCAACAATAAAAAATAAAAGTCAATATGAAATATGCTATCCGAAAAAGTATTCAAACCCTGGTGCTTTGGACGCTCCAGGTTTACTCAAATGACAAAATAATTACACAGAATACAAATATATCACCTATTTGGCCATAATTAAGCGTAATTTGACTCTAATTAAACATGCATCCTTGAGGCGGTTCATGGCTCCACAATTTCAAAAGCTCTCCATAACACATGCCTCTATGGGAGGGTAGCAAGAGAGAACCAATACTTAAGAAGGCCCACAAAAAAGCATGAGAAAGACCCAATTAAGATGTGGGAGGTTTCATGGTCAGATGAGACCAAAATAGACCTTTCTGGCCAGACTTCAAAGAGATATATGTGGCATCACATGAACACTGCCCATGCCTCAAGAAACACCATACATACAGTGAAATATGTTGGTGGCAGCATCATGCAATTGGGATACTTTTCATCTGCAGGAATTGGCAATCTTGTCAAGAATTAAACAGAACATGGGTGGACACAAATAATGTACAATAGTGCATTCATATTTCTCAAACCTATGGTTCAGGAGAAGATTTATCTTTCAATATGACAAAGAATGCACTGAAATGGCTCAAAACCAGAAAGCGGAATGTTTCGGAATGGCTAAGTTAAGTCCCTATTGAGAATCCCACCTAGCTATAAATTCTGCTAAGAAGAATGGGGACAAATTCCTCCTGAAAAATGTTTAATGGTAGAAAACTGGTAGCTACTCATCCCCTGCAGCAAAGACTTTCTCTACAAAGTACTAATGTGTAAAGATGGAATACTTATGCAAAGTCTATGTCTAAGTGTTTCTTTTTAGACAAATTCTTTATTTTGACATTGTAAATGTACTGTGACTGCATAAGAGTTCACATTGAAAACTTTTGCAAGTAACTGTTATAACATTTCTGGTAACTGCCATCGTTTCTAAACATAGATGAAGAAGAGGTGCTGGAATTGACTGTTCAACGACTGTATCTTTTTCTAGACTAAGGTTACAAACGGGTGGAATCAGATGAATGGCCTCACAGCTGTTTCTCAAAGGCTATAAATAGTAAATAATTGCAGCATACAGCAATGGGATCACCAGGCCAGGGAGCCAGCTATCCCAATTCTTAAACTGCACAAAGCCTGTGCTTCTTTTTTTGTTGTTTGGTTTGTAAACACAAGAGGCCGATAACAAAAATATCTACCAAGTGCACCATCTGCTAACACTGTTAACTGGACTTCTCCTTCAGAAGAACTCATTTTCTTCTAGTCTAAACACAGTGCAAGGGAATAGCCTTAACCTAATTGCTGCAAATATTTGGCAGCAACTCCCACATTCCTTTATAGGGTATACACACAGTATCTTGCCTGAGTAACACATGCACTTTTAGTCATATTGCCTCATAAACTCTTAGCAAATTTGTGCCAGCTCAATTTCATAATGATCAAATGCCCCAGAGGCATACTCGACTCATCCTGAAGGAGCCAAGCTGTTTGTGGAGAGGAAGACAGAGAAGAACCCTTTACCTCCTCCATGTTGTGCTCGTCCATCAGCAGCTGCATTAGCTGGGAGCAAGCAGTCAGCTGTAAATCACTTAGGATCCTTGCCAGTCAATGGAGAGGATCACTCTCCTCCCTACCTCAGACAGCCCATGCGACTACACTCACATCCTCAAATGCATTCCGGCCTACTCAGTCAGCCTGTGTTAGTAAAGCAAGCCTGTGCTTGCTCAGTTATCCACAGGGCAGTAAGAGAGGGGGCTGGGTGTGATGACATCAGCATGCTGGCAGGGCAGACAGCCCAGCTAATCTGATTTCAGAATAAAACACAGAGAGGGAAGAAAAGGGAGGTGCAGCCTTCCCTACCGCTTATAAAAACTAAAAGAGCGGTCAAACTAACCCTTTAACGTTCAGAAATGACTTAATAAGAATTCACACTTATTTTAACATAATGAATAATATCATGAATCACCAAAGGCAACAGCCCATTGACCAAACAAAGAATTACAAACAGAAATGTCTGGTTGGTGTGTTGTGCCAGTTTGGGTGGCCTATACATTGATTATAGCTTGTTCATAAGAACTCTTGAGAACTCTTTCACAGGCACAAAGAATTTGTCCCAAACTGCAGACTGCTACACTAAATAGTGCGTAAAAATAGTGCAAACCCATTAGAAATGTATTCAGCAGCACAGTATGAAAAGTGTGGTTTAGGCAAAAACAAGAAAAACCTAAATATGTCACACACTCTTCCACCCATCCAGACCACTCCAAGTATGTGGTGCCGATGATGGAAACTCCTTCAGCTAAGAAAGCCAAAGTGAAGTTTGGTCATTCTGGCCCTCATGCACAGAAGACCGTGGTTTTGTTTTTCAGGAGGACTGTGTCAAGTGTACTTTAGGAACATGGTTTTCAAACGTTGACTTTTATGTCCCCATTTCAGGCGTACCTCGAGATAAACTTTCAATCTGAATCCATCAACTGTGCCACGTCCAGTTATGGGATGCAAACAAGCACTCAAAATCCTTGCTGCAGCTAAAAACTACGCTATTAAATTTAGATAACACACTGCAAATCATAGAAAGTCTTTTGCTGATTGGAAACATACTGAATTTTCTTTGTAGCTCAGAGGGCTTACCAAATAAAGAGACAATCAAATCAAGAATAAATTACAATGTTAGGAATGCATTGAAGAAATGGCAGAGAATGTCAGTAAAATGTCAGAGTAAAGGACAGTTGCCTACTGACTGGTAGGCAACTGTTTATTTGCAGTGCTCATGGGTTTGCATAGGAGCAGCTGTCTTTTTCCAACTTCTTTTTTAGAAGTTAATGCTGGTCTTTCTGGTAGACGCACATTAGCCTCCCCTTCTGACATTTGCTCCCAAGGCAATACTTGGTAAACAAGTTACTCAAAGCAGTGTTTTAAAATGGGGTATGTGTATGTAATTAATAACCACATTGGGTTTATTAGTTAAGTTTATTGCTGATTAACAGGAGCAGTGGGAGGCTGGGGAGGTTAATAGCCTAAAAACATCATTAGTGTCCCGTTTATGAGAGAAAAATGTTTAAAATATTGATCCTATGCTTGTAGCCTGTGTTTATGGGATATAAAAACATGTATGCTAGAACAGGACAAAATTAAACCTAATATTAATCTTAATGTTGGCACACTACTTATCAGAGTCATTTCAAACAGGCACTTTATGTCAAAAGATTTCAAAATAAAAGCCACTATCCTCTCTGGTTAAACAAAAAACCCAAAGAAAAGTCTTTGTTTAGAGCAACACATGTGAATAAAATCTGGAGCAGAAATTTTAATTGTAATGATGACCTTGTGTTAACATATATATGATAATAAATTATAAAGTACAAAACTCAAAGAAAAAACTGTTTTCTTTCTGTCCATATTGGGCTTTTCTATCGAATGTTGGGTGGGTGATGCCCAGACCAGCTTAATTGCTGCAATAACTGGCAGTGCTGTAGTTTACAGACAAAAAAATGCAGTAAGGTAATTTGAGCCCTTCTGAACACACCACCCATGCGGACTTCCCTGTAGCAAGCTGTGCTTAAATTAGGTCTTCACTGCCTCTTTTTAGTAAATGGCACACCAGGGCAGTGAGGCCTAGCAGAGAGGGTTCTGGCAGCACTTCCCTAGCGCTGTCATTTTACATAATTACACGCTGCAGATTACATGTGTCACTGCTGTTAGCCCCTCATCGCAGGGCCCTTTACAGGCAAACCTAATTCTATAGCCTGAAACTCACCACATGAAGGGTCTATTTTTGGTAAAGCATATGAACAGATTGCAAACCAGCTCTGAGCAACTACACTTCATCAGCTACGGTCATCAAAATTATACAGGTTATTTTTTTTGTATTGTATTGTGTGGACATTTAGTGAAAGTGACCACTCTGTCATACATGAACACACCACAGCACAGTGTGAACCGCACAAAATTCTTCCTCCTTATTTAACCCTTTCACAAAGTAAAAACGCAGGCAGCCAGGAGAGCAGTGTGTGGGGACTGTACCTTGCTCAAGGGTACCTCAGCGATACCACTAGCAGTCTTGGGATTCAAACCCACAACTTTCTAAATGCAGGGCCAACACCCTAACCACTAGGCCACCAGCATACACCTATAAATCTACCAATAATCCAAAATTACTAAGAATCTTGTTTAAACGTTTTTTTGTTTTGTTGTATCTAATTTTCAATTTCATTACAAAATATTTCTCTTTCTCTTATAAAATTATCAAGCCTAATAAGTTTACATGTTAACAGAGTAAAACTGAGCTAATTAAACGACTTTTTCTTTACTGTTTCAGATATATCTAGGCAATCTAGGCTATTCTATAAATGTGTAAAATTTTTGTTCAACCTTATGCTACACACTACTCAGATAGATGGATACCTAATAATTATGTAAAATGACAAAATTAAAGGCTGTTGCTGTGCATAAAACATGCTTACTGGTGCTTTTTCCTGTCGTGTTTCATGTTCAGAGCTAGCTTATCATCAAGAGAAGGGTGGATCCCATGGATATTTCAGGCAAGAGCAGCCAAGCTTGCAGTTCCTCCCCAAGAGCCAAATTAAAGGTCAAATACACTGCACTGTATTTCTGTATTTAATCTGATGCTTGTGTGTTGCTCATTATATCCTCTTAGATCCTCAAACTGAAATTATAAGTGTGAACAAAACAAGTTTTTATGACAGTGTTTCATAATTGCATGCAGGTAAGTTCCAACTTTCAAAACAAGACTTCATTACAACAGACCCAGGACTAGTAATACATGCTCAGAAACCACAGAGCTCAGAGGATTTAAACCACCCATTTAAAACTGCAGAGGGGATGGTAAAAACATATTACATTTAATAATAAAAAGCAATCCATTTCATGCTGTTTTCTCTATTTTTGTTTTTATTTTCAACCCGCGAACACTGTTATAATGTAGCCCTCATGATAGGTTTTACTATGTACACTATTGCCATGTGTTGTAATAGCGAAGAACCAAATATACAGCTGTAGAGTGGGTGGTGCTGTCTAAGCATGTCTATGTGTTTCTTAACGGGAGTCTGATGACTCAGACAAAGGTAACGGGCAATATACTTAAAAAATAACCACATAATAAGCTTCTTTGCTTATAGGTATTAAGCAAGTTATGTGGCCAGAGTATCATGCAGCCTAGCAGCTGCCCCCACTAATTAAGCTCCTGATTAAATAAATATATTATTTAATAGCTAGTGGTGCTGGATTGAAACATGCAACAAAATACAGCAAACCCCCACTTATAGTGGGAGTTACATTCCAAGAGTACCCGGTTATAGTAAAAAAAACCTGATGGTTAAAAAAACCACGTGTTGTGGTTAAAAAAAAAACTTACGTAAAATGTAAAGGTAAACCCGTGTACACTGACCTGCTGTCTCCCGCAGTGTACTGTACTGTACTGTAATTCATGCATGCGTGTTTTTTTGGCATGCACTGTCATTTTCTATGGTATAAGCTGGACAAACACAGTAATAAATTCATTTAATTTACAATAATAAAAATACAGGGCTTTAATACGAACAAAACAAATAAACACAAGAAAACTCGTTCAGGGAAAATTCTGGACTGCAGATGCGACAAAGGGCAACAGCCAATCAGCAGCAATGAGAAATAACGTTCTCGTATTGGCTACCTTTAAACCGCCCACCTCTGAGTACAGCGGTATTTCACCATCCTAAGATGTGCTTTCTTTGTGTTTTCTGGACAATACCAAAAAATTGGGTTAGCTAACACTATTAGGTTGGTTCTCAGAAAAAATCTGCGATGAACTGAAACCGCAGCTCCAGATTCACGTTAAAGTGGGGCTTTACTGTAAATATCCAAAAGAGATGATGGACAGTACCACCTACGTCTAACTTTCACAATGTTCCTCTATTTCACAACATGGGTGGATCCTGCATGATTTTTTCAAAAGCTTTCTTGCAACATTTTCAAAAACTAAACAGACCGAGAGACAGGTGTCTGTTTTATGGCACCTGTTTTTAAATGCCAGATGAAGATGTCCAACATCCAAACACCTCAGGATGAAAACTCTTATGCCTCACACTCCCTTGCTGGTTCTAATTGTGCAGGAAGGAAACTGCCTGTAGCTACCATGTGACAGAAGAAGAAACTGGCTGTGACTAATTTAGAATAAAACTGGACAGTTTGCAAGTGCTAAGCAAATCCACACCATCAGGAAAGGTAATGATTACAATCAGTTCTTAAACATTTTTTGCATATTAACTGTCCAAGTGTGTTTTTTCCTAAATCTCAAAAATCTGCATCCCAACTTCTCAGTTTAACATTTTCACAAGTTTTTTGGATGTTTTCACACAAGGGGACTCAGGGCAGGCTGTAGCCGACCTGGAAGACCTTTTTTCGAATTCCACACCAGGGTTGAGGTCCCGCACTTCAAGTGCGATTTCTCCGCGGTGCAGGCACTCAGACACTTCAATCTCCACAGTTTGGTAGATCTCCCGGAGACCGTTCCAACCAGCCCTCATTTGTATTTTCAACCCCAGTAGATCAGGTTTTATTCTCCAAAAACCGTTTTGTCCAGCAAGCTTCCGAGTTGCATATCTCAGCGGGGAGCTTAAAGCGTAATGCGTTCAACTTTTAAAATGAGTTTAAAATGACATTAAAGTGTTCTGGGAGCATATTTGCACAAGAAAGTGGTTTTTCACCATACGCGGGTGCTCTTGGAAACCCCTGTGAAAAGCGGGGGATTACTGCACTTGTATATGGGTGAGATGACAATAAAGGTCACTTCGACTTTGACTTAACACTAAAAGACTATGAGCTAATCATCAACTTCAGGAGTTCAGGAGTTCTCAAAAGGACCAGTTTGCTCTTCATTACCAGAGACAAGGTGGAGAGTGTATCCAGCATTAGGTTTCTGGGTGTTTAAATCTCAGAGGACCTCACCTGGAGTGTCAACATTGTTTCTTTGTAAAAGAATGGCTGTTGACCTTTTGCTGTCACACTACAAAAAAACCTGTAGCACAGTGTTGACAAAAAAAAAAAAGCTTAGCAGCAAATTGCCAGCGTTTGATGATATTTATTACTCAAGCTGTATCAGGAAAGCAATCATCCGCAAAGTCCGCACCCGCCTCTGACATTATGTTGTTTGCTCTTCTGCTAGATGATTCAAGTCTGTTTACACACACACTTCCAAACTGAGGAACTACATTGAATCATTTCTTCCAAAATCCTGCATAACCCAATGTCCACCCAGGCACCCTATACAGTCATCCACATATTAAGCATCAGACATGAGCAAGCTACAAGGCAACCTGATCTCTCAGGTGTTACTTTTAATATCATCAATATTCATTTATCAAGGCCATCACCTGTGTACTTTTGTACCCACAATTGTTAGTTACCAACGATGTCCCTCAGCTATTTCCCGGCAGTCATAATTGTTTACTTCCAGCTATGTGTTGCATCCAGTAAGGAAGCAGCAATTGAATTTGTAGCACTTGCATGAAAAGAAAGATATTTTATTTTATTCCATTCCGTATAATCTACGACAGTTTCCGTTTGTACAACATGGAGAAAACAAAGCCCATGGCCACCCGATTATTCGCCCTGAATGCAAGTTTTACAGTATACAGTTTACTTGCTCATGCTTTATTTGCTATTTTTAATGTGTAAAGTTCCAAGCTGAAGCAGAGCCTCAAACTCCACCACACACACACACACACACATGCACAGAATGCGGAAAAAACAGATACCTATCAATACATCGATGCATGATCTTAGCCCTGATAAAAAGATTCTTTCTGAAAAGAGGACGTTGTAAATGCTTGACAAATTGGATATGCATTAATATTGCCTTGCAGTATATTAGTCAACATCACCGCAACAACTTAATATAAGGCAAACAAGACAAAACGTGCAATTTGGTTCAGCCCTCTTTACCATGGCGTACCCTTGAGCGATACTTCAGAAACAGTGTTCTCTTCCTCCAGATCTGTGGGGAATCAGCCACAGTGTGAAAAAGCATTTATAAACACAACACACACGCTTGAGTGCACACACACGCACGCACACGCGCGCGCGCACACACACACACACACACACATCTCACTACTGTACTGCCATAATATTTTCAAATCTTTCCTGTCCTGGCTCTGCAAAAATCCCATTTGTTTTTCATTAAGGATGATAGTTGCCCTAATTATTGTAAACAAAGCTTTCCACCATGGCCAAATCCTTTGTGCTTCTGTTAAATACTAAGTGTTTTTTTCTGACAATGTGTTCTCTATGGACAAAGAAAAGAAGAATGATGGTAACATTAACTATACTGCAGTGAGATAAATGTGGAGCTATCAGAGAGTCTCACTAGCGGGGTTGTTTAAAGTCACTTTGGCGTTTTAAACAGTGCGGAAACCCATCCCTTATAGATCACTACACACAGAAAACTAACCCACTAACAGAGTGAGGCAGTTAAGTGTAGTATGCCAGGTTCCTGTGTGTTGTGATCCATATGGAATGGGTCATCTTGGCTAATTTCTCAGGGGAATGACCATTAATTGCCTGAATCTTTCTCCAGCTTCGTAAAAGTTAATAAAGATGAACCAGTTAACTTACTCCTCTGTCTGTGGTTGTTTAAATCCCTGACCTGGACCTCACCAGCCTAATGGTAGCAGCATTAGGCAACCTAGCTAAATTCTGTGTTTGTATTCCTGTACTTTATTCTCACCCTTCCCAAAGAAATCTTTCTGGGTCTCACAGGATTTCCATCAAAATGGCACTTATGTAACTTTTGTGTAGACGTAACCTTTCTAAGAACAGTACATGGGAAGGGAATAAACATCACACTAATCAACCATTTCATTCCTGTAATAAGAAAGGTCAAGTACATTTTCAGCTACGTTTATTGCTTAATTACATAGTGGCACTGACACTGCGGCCAAACTAACATTGACACTGACACAAACTATAAACACACCAAGCACTATTTTCCTTATAGTCACCAACATGAATAAGCTTTCTCGATAATAATTAAGACACGTGCTGCAGGAAGACTATTAGGAAGTTTCTAGATATTGTGGATTGTGGTTTCTCTGCACTATGGAAAACATTCAATTTTCTGTCAGTATGTCTGATCCCACAATACTTTCTCACAGGAAAAACTTTAAATGTATTTGTTTCATAGCTTGTGTTGAACTGCAACTCCCACATAGTATATATATACACTGTAACACTCCTCAAATTTCCTTTGATAATCTGTATTAGTAGATGACAGGATTAATCTTAATCAGCTCTGAAAAAACACAACACTCACACACACCTCTTACCCCTGCAAGGCTGGAAAGATGCTGCACAGGCTCAGTGTGCTCTATCTCACACTGATCACACACAAACACGGATGATCGACTGGAGCTTTTGGACACTGTGCCAGAGCACTCTGAACAAACACTTGCTGAAGACTACAGAGAGAAGGGAGTGATATAAGGCTGGGTTGAGATAAAAAAAATAAATGAAAGTGAATGATAACACAAAAAAACTCTTCTGCAGAAAGAGAGACAGAGAACAATGCTTTCAACAGATCATGGAGCACACACTCTGATATCTGCAATGCTAAAACTATTTCTCAAAGGTCTATAAGAGAAGCAAACATGAGCAAAACGTCTTTAATATATCATGTTCTGGCTATTGACAGTCATCAGTTTACACACACAGTGTGATCCACAGCGAAAGGGGGGTTTCCGGTTCACTCTGCCTCATACTTCCTGATCCTGAGAACACTATGAGGTACAAAGTGCTTCTCCTCATGACTGCCCTCAGAGACTGTTACTCAGAATAGAGACTACCTCTCGCTAAAAAAAACTTTTAGCAAGAGGTAGACTCTAAATCATTTGCTTGGTGTGTCTGGTAAAGAACATAAATTGCAAATCTCACATTTTGCATATGTAAATAAAGGGCGTGCCATAGAGATGAGATCATTTGCTTGCCCGAGATGGTCTGTGAAAAGGCACGAAGCATTGGTTGGTGGTCACACCTCACATATTTGATCAAGGTTACCTTTACAAACTGCAGCAACACGTACAGCTAGGTATTGCTACATTAGATATCATTTAAAAATATAAACAGGGTACGGTGTGATGATAATCACGATAATAAATTACAGTGGTATTTATTGTACCCTCATGTCTTGCTCTCCCACGGCTTTTACCCCATTGGAAGAGTATCTAATACTGATGAGCACTGTGCCCTCATTTGTGACAAACCATCCTCTTTTATGTTGCCTTTTATGTCGCATTATGTTACGGCGGCTCTTCTTCTTTTACGTTTTTTGAAATATGGGCATGGTTCCAACATCACAATGTCTGGTAATGTCCTCTTTAGTGTGTGTGTACACAGCTTATTAATCAGGTGACCAGGGGCCTAGTACTGATCGTTTCAAAAATCTATTTTTGTGGTTGTCGCCTCTGTAATACAAGGGAGACAGAGATGGCAATGTCCCCTTTAAAGTGTGTGTTGGAACGAGAGACTGATGTCATGGATAAAGAGCATGGAAATGGACAACAAGCGAAAAAACACAAATGTGAAGCAACAAACACGGAACAAAATACGCAGCAGCCTCATAAACTGACTTCAAGACACTAAAGCTCAGGTTAGAAATAAATAAAAAGATTTTTGTTACTGTTTGTTATGCAACCAGCTAAATACTTAAGATTGAAGATCAGAGGGGTTTAATGTGAGAAATGTTATGTTAAAACTTGATAGAAAGAGATCTAAAGATGTAAAGTTAAATACCTTCAAAAGCACAGGTATCCACAAAATTATTACGTTTTGAGATTTTTGCCAAACACATATTTTCTTAATCATGTTCATGGTGCAGTGATACACAATTCTTTTTTAATTAACCACTATTTTACATTATCAACACTGCATATGAAACTCAGAAGATGTGTGTAGGTTACTGGCCATTATAAATGTGACATCCCTCTTTTAAAAGTATTGTGTGGAGGTGCTAAGAGTCTACAAAGCTTTCAGCTTTGGCTATGAGGGGCTGATGGGGATAAAATGAGTTAAGTAACATAATTTTGACAGTGGAATGAGCAGCACATTTATAAGCATGACAGACGGTACCTTGGCATCACCATGCTGAAGTGAAGTACTCTCCCAATTGGAACCGAAGCCATTATTCTCCTCTGTGAAAGAGAGATGGAAAGAAAATCAACTGACACAACTGAATTTACAGCAGCCATTATTACTTCCCCCACAGTGTAGCTATTGTTGTGCAGCTGGGTTCAAAATCTATGGGATTGTCATTGACTATTTGGAATTTAGTCTTTAGAAACACACAGGCACTGCCCATTATTTCCTGTCTGTTACTCAGCCAGAACTTGTCTTAGTCATTCATTACAGAAGGCAAAACGGCACATCTTGTCTGTTCTATCAGCACTGTGAAGAATCATAGCAGCACATGCATCAGCCACATGCCAGCTGTTCTCTCTGTTAAGCAACCTCTGTTTTAAACCATTTACTCTCGCTAAAAACAGAGGGGCCAGTATACTCTGATTTGTGCATTTGACTCTCCATTTCCAGCACATAAAACTGAAGGCCTTTGTACATCCACTGTAATCATATCACATTCAAACATGATCATAAACAGCACCTGCTCAAAATAAACAAAGGTTGGGACTATATGACCAGCCCACAGTCGTAAAATATTCAAGATTTGCATGGCAAAACAACCCACATTAAAGTGGAAATAGTAAAAAAAGGAACAAATGGAACACTGAGTGTTTCCATATCTAAAAAACAACCAAATGAGGGGAGGGAACATGTTCTGTGGTTTTTCAATTCGGTCTGGACAAAGCCTGTGTTTACGCTGGGTTGTTGAAGAGCTAAGATAAATAATCATCAGTGACAGACAAAAAGTCAAATAAAAAAGTCTTAATAAAAAGAGGTGCATCCGTTTTATTAAAATATGCCATTTAATGGCTTAAAAGTCCACTCAAGGAAACCAGTGTTGACATTACAGCACTAAGCGTGAACCCAACAAGGCCTTAGTACGAATTAGGGCTGCACGATATTAGGAAAACATGCGATATGCGATAATGTAGTTGAGTGTTGCGATGGTGATATTACATGCAACAAGTGAGTAAAAACTTAGCCTTTATAATGTTCATGTTTTTCTGCTTTGGATTGGCTGGTAACAGAGACTCCAGACGCTGACTAGTCTACACAGAAAAAAAATTTAATGCAATATTTCCATTCCAACATGGTTTTTTTGAAGAATTTACTTAAAGAGAGCATTTTAATGCCTCCCATAAAACATTTGAACCAAGATTGTTGAAAAAAATCTGAAAATATTTTTTAAATAATTTAAATCTTAAATAAATGTAAACATAATTTAAATTATAATAAGTTCTTAGCCAGAAAAGTAAAAGGAACAATCTATAACAGCAGCACAGAAGTGATTTTTTTGCCCTCTTCTCTGTGGCACTGGGTGAAGTGTTTTGGTAAAACACCATTTATTGCAGTTCAGTCAGTCTTTCGCGATATGGATATTGTTATGTTTATCGCGCATGTTGATATCGCGATGACGGTAAATTTGAGATATATTGTGCAGCCCTAGTACCAATATAGAAAAATGATTTCAATTTAGTTTAGTGTTAGTATGGTTAAAATATGAACTTCTAATGTACCCACCACACAGCAATGGTTTGGATAAAGGCTCATTGTTTAAGCATTTTTTATCTGTCCAGAGAGCGAATACACCCCCATATGTTCTCTGTGGATGTAGGTAAAAACTCAAACCCTATTATTTCGCACACCTTTACTGCAGGTGCAGTACTGAACAAATGTCTGCCTGGAAAATTATGCAATACTTTTGTTTTTGTTTGTGTTATTTTAGTTGTACTTTTGGCGAGGTCAACATATAAACGGCAAACCAAATACACTACAAATCAGTTTATAAGTCAGAAAGATATTTTCCTGAGTCTAGGAGAGTCCTCTGTAGTATGAGGGTAGTGTGCCTGTTGACGCTTTTGCAGAGGCACAGTGAAATGCACAGAGATCACATCGACATGGAATTTAGTCACCTAGTGCTTTTGTGTCCAAAAACTGAGCCCTGTTTCTGTTCCCTCTCACACAATCACCGATTAGGAAATGCCAGAAATCAAGGGCAGGTCCAAGTGACATGTAAAAAGCATTGGAAAATAAAATATAAAAAAATATAATGCTTCATCTTGGCTTACGACTCTATAAGTCTAAAAGGTAGCCAGCAACAACACTGATTATATTATTGTAAAGATTGTTCGAGTTTTACTTTTTAACAAAACAGACCCTAATTTAGGTTTAATTGGTTCTATACAGCTGTACAGGTTTACAGGTTAGATGAAAAGTGCTAAATGTAGACTCTACAGTATGTAGCTATTCAAATGTATGCAAACTGTGTGCATGACATTATGGCCTGGCCCTTCCAGATAGTGTTGCAATATATTGATAAATATTTAAATTACTATTTAAGTTTACACTCAACCAATAATGCACCATTGCATATAAATATAACGGCACATTTTTTGCAATTGGTGAGCACAGGTACAAGACCGAAGAGCATGGGACTAGGGCTGAAACGATAATTCGAGTAACTCGAATGATTCGATTACAAAAACTGTTGGAGGCAAATTCTCTGCCTTGAGGCTTCGTTCACCAAAGTCCACCTGCAGGGGGCGCGTGTGACCCGGGGAACATGCTATTTTTGCCGCAGGGAGTCGGTTGTTTTGCACCTAAGAGCACACAGCTCAGAGCAGGAGACATGAAGTAAAGCCCTGCGCGGGACTATTTTTTTTAATCCCACTCCCGCGGAATTTCTGACGAATCCCACCCATATTTTTAAAGTTAAAAGACGATCAGTGTTCTGTTCTTGTAAGTTAGTGGTTCACTCCGGCTGTGAAAAACGAAGAGATCTGCAAAAAGCACCTAGAGACCAGCTTGACTTCCTCATTCGTGTAGTGGAAAGAAAACATGCCGAATATTGCCAACAAGAAAATTAGGGTGGCAATATTGTTTTTTAGTCTGCAGCAGCCTAAAAATGTTATAAAAATTTAATCCATATTTAAACTGTAAACAAGTTTTGACCATTTAATGCTAAAAAAATATAATCAATAAATAATAATTAATTCAAATTGA
>JBBJLR010000133.1:8095323-8118591 GCA_037577145.1 Brachypetersius gabonensis
TCTCTCTCTCTCTCTCTCTCTCTCTCTCTCTCTCTCTCTCTCTCTCTCTCTCTCTCTCCTTCTTTCTCTATTTCTTTAGTTCCTTGGTCCCTTTTCACCTTGGTGGAGCTGAACTAACATGACCGAGCAAAGGAAACTGCAGAAGTCAGTTTACTGGTGACTGGATGCAGGTGCAATTGATGGCAGCCTGGGTTGTGTGGTGTGTATGTGGGTGAGAATACTGCGAGGGCTAAAATAGGATTTGTGTTCTTTTGTGAGTACAGAAAACTCTGAGTTTTAGGCTTTATTTTCAAACTGCATTGCTTTTAGTTAAAGAGCAGATCAGGCAGTGGTGCTGAAAATCTCACTAAGGCCAGGAGAAGCGACAGCTGGATTTTGCACCTGAGGCTGTGTAACCTGTATTAGTTCATAATGAATGAGGAAAATCCTAGAGTGTCCGTCCACCATTCTAATGGCCCTGTAAATAGTTTCAGTTTCATCCACTGGAGGACTTAAGGACACAGTTGAGTGAACTGGGTCAAGCTTGTAAACAGATCATTTATTTTTTAATGGTTGATGGTTTTTTGTAGCTGCTTTCATAGATTTGATGCAAAGGATCACATTGGCTTGCTTATTTATTCATTTTTATCCATTTATTTTTATTCATCCCTGAACTTAAAGTAAAAGGGAAGAAATAAGTTCACTCAAGGCACACTAGCAATAGAGGCTGATGGGAAGCAGCCCATTGGCTTAATTGTAAGAGTAATGAAGTCGGCAGGTTTTCTTTTTTTTCTTTTTTCTTGCGTAAAGGTTATAATATGTTCGTATCATATAAAGTAAAACACGTCTCAGTGTTGTGCTGGTTGTGCTTGCTATCCATGCTGAGAGATTACACTGGATGTCATCAGATATTTTCAGTGATGGTCTGGAGATTGTTGTGTGTGTAACTTAATTATATATTGCCTCAAAGTATAACCATGACCTGTAATGATTTAAGGTAATAGTTTTAGAGAGTTAAGTTAATAGAGTGAAATGAATTGGATTAAATGATGCATTTAGTTCTTCATGTCATCTTCTTAAAACCGACTCGCTAAATCTGTTGATAAGGACTTTCAAGGACACCGTATGAAAAGGCCACTATTATAAGTAGGTGTTCCGCCCCAATCTAGTATCAGATCTTAGCTCTACAGTAAATAGCTCAAAGGCTCGAGTGAGCAAGTATGTAAACTCCTACATTTAAAAATATTTCTAACTCCAGAAACCACCCGTACCACATGATGTCTTAATAACATAACTGGCATTCTTACTAATTCTGTAGGACTGAGAGTGGTTCTCTTTCAGCAAAAGGGAAGAAGTTTTTAGTTTGGGTTCATGCAGTTTAAATGCCAGTTTCTCTTAATAAAATGAAAGTTAAAATCGAAAACATCAGCATTTATTGTATTTTTTCAGTCGGTTCTTTTGCATTATAATGTTCTAAGCAGCGAAACACTTTTCCACCACCATATCTGCCAGTGTGCATACACTCCTGCACACATTCCTTTCATTCTTAAGAGATTCATGCTGACGTGCTTAGTGCTATATTTATTTTTTCAGTAGCAAAATGTTTTCTTTGTTACTGTACTGGGCGATGCACCATGGCACTTAGGGATGGGTCCTGACAAAAAACAGGACTAATTATGCTCTCTTTGTAACTTGCAGGTGGTTAGTACCCAAGGTATCCACAATGTGCTCCGAAAAGTGTATTGCGATGTCATTAATTAAAATGTTATTTAAATATTATCATGCTGCCCAACCAGCTCAGTTCTATATAAGTCAGTACATTACATGTTGTTTTGGCCCTCATCGTCAGTGTGTATGTTTGATTGCATGGTAATGTGATATTACATTTTTGCACACTATCATGATATTTCTGTTGCAGGGAAGCATTGAACTCCTTGAGGTTATCGGAGTAGTGAAAAAGGATAACGGCACTGGGAGCTTCTCATTGCTGCCTGTGGTAAGATCTGCCATGCCATAACACACGTTATGATACTCCCCAGTGCACAAATGTTCAAAATGTTACATTTGATGTGGTGTAAAACATCCAGGATCAATCATACAATGTTTTAAATCACATTTAAACCAACTTTTGATATGACTCGAGTTATATTTCAAAGAAGATTAGGATTGTAATTTATTGTAAAGGCAGTTGTATTTCACAAGTACTGTGTCACTTTGCTAAAGCTGTCTGTGTCCACAGTGAAGCTCCATATTCATGATGTTGTTACTGATTATATTGAATAGTTAATCCTAAATTCAGTAACATACTAGTTTTGAATTAGAAAAACATTGTGGTCCCAGATTCTTTTTGGAATGCTATTCATTCTCAGGCTGATTTACAGCTGCAGGCTACTGCATAGAAGGATTTGCATTGCTTTTAAGTGTGTGCAGATGCACATAATGCAAACGTTTTGCTTGTTTGTGTGAGTGTTTTACAAATAGACAATAATCTTTTTTCACTTAACAGCATTTAAGCAAAAGAAAGGAACAAAAATGATAACCATAATCTGAATGTGACTGAATGATGGTCTTTTGGCTTTACATGCAAGTCCTTAGTTTAACATGCCTTAAATTTTGGATCTTACCTTAGAGTTCTCAATATTTTGACTATGTACTGGTGGCCCGTGGGGATGATGAAAACAGGCAGAAGCTGAAGAAACAGAAGGACTTCATCAAAGCTCTGGAGCACAAGAATTTAAAAATAACGGTAATTTGTTTTCTAGCCATGAAGGGTTTGCTGTCTGTGTATGGTTATTATGTGGAGTAGGCCTGAAAGTGTGAATGGCCAGTGATCAAATAACTACATTTTGTGTGTTAAATAATGTACTAAAATGATTTAAAAGTATAAAACACTGTGTTCAGGACCATGAACATTTTCTTTATTTAAATGATGTTTTTGTGTGGCAGAGACTTATTGATGAAGATAAAGTTTTTTATGGAATCGTAGCCCCCAAAGAGATCTTTGAGACCTACAGATATCTGCTCAAAGTGTCCGATGCCTGTAATTGGAGTTGTGACCAGCAGGGTAGTATCCCACAATCCACCAGGTATTAACAAACAAACACTCTCTCATACACACACACACACACACACACACACACACACACACACACACACACACACACACACATATCACAGATTATCCATATACCATATACAAAGACAGAAAAAAAATGAGTTTGTTGTTATTATTATGATTTTATATATTATTATTATGTTATTATATTCATATTTAATGATTGATTTATATTTGATGAATGCATGAGTTCATATGTCATTATTGTACACTAGTTTAGAAAAAATCTCCACTCTATGTTAGAGTCAAACTGTTAGTTCACTGTTGCAGAATACGCATAGTTGACTTCATCGTGGACCACACAAGCATAGAAACTGTGGGTGAGTACATGAGTGAGTCACACCTTTTACTTGCTGCCATTTCACTACAATGGGCAATTTAATGCTTTTATGTCTGACTGAGTAGATTGAGTAGACTGTTATGAGCAGCGATACACTATAATTTTAATGTATTACTGCTCAAGTCACTGAAATTGTACAATTGTAAGATATGATCCCTAATACACTCTGTGCCTTTCGTACTTCCAGATGGAACAGAGTGCCTCTCAGACCTCATAAAAAAGAACGTGTTTGAGGCTCAGTTTTGTCTTCATGAGGTATCAAACTGACTATTTGTTTTGTGTGTGAACACACTTGCTGTATGTTCTTGTGTCTTTACATACACTCCTAGCAAAAATACACTCTTGCTCTCTATCAGACAAAAACGATCTTGTAACAATAACTCTGTTTGGAGTTATTTTTTATAGATTCTTTTTTAAAACAGATGTTGCATCATAGAGGTGAATCATTTAACAAGCAAAGTACCATTTATGCCTTCAAATGATTCTTTCAGTGTTCATGGTTCTATAATCTACCACTGTCTGTAATACAAAACCCATGAAGAGCCACTTAGGGTGTATTAGGGAGAGACATCTAAAAGGAAATAAGGAAGACTAATTTTAATTTAATTTTACCTGTTATTATCACCAGGTTAATAAGACAGAGCATGTGCTTCTTGTCATGACTGTAATTCATTTGGACTGGTTGCAAGTAGTCTGATACGGGCAGAGTCCCACATTTTACAAGCAGAAGTAACTGATGACTTTATTTTATCTTTTCTCTGATTGTTCTCCTTGGAATTTCCCAGAACATTGCATCAACCTTCATCTAGGAATAGAAGTGAAAAGAATTCATTGTATTGTCAGTAAAATACAAGATAATTATAGTTGTTGGTACTGAAACTTCATGTGAAGAATTCAGAACAGGTGCTACACAGACACTGGGGCTGACTATATCAACCTCAAACATATGTTTATATAATGCATGATTTCACTGTTTTCTTAATTTTAGAAACAAGAACAGAGAGAGCTGAGTAAAAGCTGGGCTCGATGGACAGCCTGTTTTAATGGGCAACCCATAACTGATGTAAGGTAAATTATTCACACAACAACACAGGCAGTAACAGATAGACACTGTGCTGAAAACAGGCTGACATTTATCTTGTGTGTGTGTGTGTGTGTGTGTGTGTGTGTGTGTGTGTGTGTGTGTGTGTGTGTGTGTGTGTGTGTTTATATGTATGCTTTCCAGGAACTACTTTGGGGAGAAAGTGGCGCTGTATTTCCTGTGGCTGGGATGGTACACATTTCTGTTGATCCCTGCCGCTGTGCTGGGGGTAATAGTCTTCCTTTATGGCCTGTTCTTCTTCGAAACCAACCCTCTAATGTGAGTTATCCAACATTATCACTGTGTAATCAGTCTAATCTTCACCAGAGACACAGGATGGTGTTGGAAGTTAGAGGTGCTGACATTTTAATCTATATATAATGAATATCATAATTACATGCTGCACACAATAGCAGTTATGCTCAACAAAACGCAGATGCACACTCGCTCTGCTCTCTCAGATTGTGATAACTTAATACAAATCCAGGTTACTTCTGATGTGTTACCGCTATCATGAAAGTTATAATTGATGTACATTCAGCTTTGGATGCTATTGACCTAGAAAAAGCGTTTGTCATTGTGTATCATTTCATCTTGATAAAAACCACACATGGTACTAGGGTGCAGCATGGAAATTTGTTGATCTCCTGATGCAGTGATAAAATCACTTAAGGGAGGTCTTGAAATATGGTAGGGTTTTACTAATGTCATTTTATCAATAAACATCACCAAGACTAAAATGATGTGGTTTGCTCAGAGAGATGGGATCATCCTTGAGCGGGTTACTATACATAAACACTTAGGAATCGGAGTACAGTGCATTAGCCTTCTCTCTAGGTTTATAAGGATTAGAAATGTAGGTGGTACGATTATAGTCTGAGAAATAATCACGGTTTCACAATTATCACAGTTATTTTTTGTGAATTGATTTCACAACTGTATTTACTTATATAAATCACACAAACCCATTTTATAAAGGTTTTGAAATTCAGAAGCTATTTATTGCTGCTTGTAAAAGAACACTTCAGAAGTGACCAACCTTTCATTCTGATCTTTGGTTTACTACTAATGCCCATTTAAAAACATTACATTGCCGTTTGTATTCCATGTAATGGGGGCATTTGGCAGATGCCCTTATCCAGAGCGACATAAAATCATTAGTTACAGGTTCCCTAAAATATCTGAGGGTTAAGAGTCTCGCTTAAGGATGCATAGGCGAGCATTTTACCCACCAGGCTACCACCACCCCCTAGTTAAATGACTCTTTGCATACTTGCTGTATCATCCATTGTTTTATTGTTTTACACTTATTTATACATTTCTTATTGGCTACTCAGATTCTTATCCAGATCTGTTCGCCAAAATCTGTGGCCGAATATGTGCTCCTCCCTCTACATCAAAGTAGAGGCCTCTAAATCCAATACATAATTAGGTCTGTTGTCATTATAGTCTAGTGTTGCTGATGATTGAAAAACAAAAACAAACAAAAAAACACAAAAAACACCATTAAAATGGGTTAAATTTATCCCAGTCTCAGTTTTAGGGTCTCTTATATAACAGATTGTGTCAAGCCCAAAGACACATTCTGAGTTATAACGGTTAAAAAGAAAAAAATATCATACTACATTGAAAATGGCAGATGTTAAATGAAATGTTTAGTTAAAAACACATGATGAGGCCACATGATGTTAAGACTTTAATTCTGGGCACTAAAGCTGCTTTTGTTTTAGTGCTGCACCCCATAAGTGGCCAGTGAAACTAAGTAATGACAAAATGCAGTGTTACTGTAAACAGTGCACGGTTGTAGCAGATTATGTAAAAATAAATCAAACAAAAATACAGACTCCAAACTACAATAAATGTGAATGCTGCAATTGGTGCTTTTTTTTTTTTTTTTTAGCATTTTCAGCCCTATTCCTTTCATTCCTGCCCTGTAACCAAAACCAATGTAATTGACATCAGTGATTTGTTACTGCTTTGTCTCCTTTTAATATACTGACTACTAGACAGAGTATTAGTATTGTGGGAGATTTTACACACCAACTTCTTCAGTTATGCTTTGCTTAGTCACATGACTTCAAGGAACACTTGTCTTTACTGTAATTTTGAATGCTGTTTGGTTAACGAGGGAAATATAGGAAGTAGGATTTTGGAATCAGCAGTTTTTTTTTACAGAAATTCAGTTTTTACAGAAATTCATAGACTGGAGTGTTTGAGAATGAAAGGGGAGTTCCATAAGTGTTTCAATATATATTCACGGTTTAACGGTTAAGATGTAAAAGAAAGACATTTAGAGTGGTTTGGTGTGAAACATGGCATTGTAGAGAAACTTACTCAAAGTGTAGTCATTACATATAGGTTTCAAATATACTCAAATATTACCATTATATTAACTACAAAAAATATCCACTGCACGTAAACATGTTCTCAGAGTTTTGTACATAATGATGATAGTAAAGTAATCTGAAGGGGCTCATAAGAAAGGCTCCTGCCTCTCTGTCCTGAATAGAAGTTTTAAAAATGGTTTCTTTTACCAATGGAAAAGCCCAGTTAACTATTTGACTTCAAGCCACTCTATTTGGCTTGGTGCACACCTCAACAATTAAATTAGGCAGACGTTTTTTTACAAATGAGTGGTATTCTTCTTTGAGTGTAATACAGTGAATCGCTTAAGCAAGCACATGATATGGTAAGTACATGCATTTAGTGACTGGGTTATATTTCTGATGAAGAAGGTGCTAAAGCCAAAACAAAATGTTTTTTTGTGGCACTGAGTCAGCAGCATTGCTTTCGTCATTGCAGTATTGCTTGGACTGTAAATGCCAGTCTAATAAAATAACAATGCGTTTGACATAATGAGGTGGGATTTTCTGATGCAATGAATGGCATGTATTTGCCCACATTCCACAGTGCCACTTTACCTGACCCAGACATCAAATCCTGAGAGCTGGAATTGTTTAGACTACTACTTACCATTCATTCGGCAATTGTAGACACAATTCTGTCAGCATTCTCAGCATTTTCACACTGACGTCAGACGTCAGACTACAGACTACCTATAGACTAAAAAGATTGTCACGTGACCTTTAAGAGTTTCATGATGCCATAGATGAAACTGAGATGAACATGACCAGTTTGATCTGGAAGAACAAGTCAATGATAGAAACCACATCCGCAGATCCTCAGAACGAAATTTTCAAGCACACAGAAATCATAATTTGTGTGTTACACATGAATATCAGATGAGCCCCCACTAGTGACATTCTTAAGAAGGTTGTTCATTGGTTATAAAAAGAATGAGAAGGCTTGAAATGCTGAACTTGGGGAAAGTCCCATTCTTGGGCAAAACAAGCCAATCAGCTCTCGCCGTTTAAAGAAACAGAGGCCTGGTCTTGTATGAGTGGAAGCATTTAGGGTGAAATGCCAAGATCCCCATAGATTGGACAAACTTTGCTGTGACTGTCCGTTACTCTCTGATCATGTGATGGTGTCAAAATTCTGATTCTACTGCAATCTTTTAGCCATTAAAATCTATTCTGATTTTTGATTACTTCATTGTATCTAAGAAAAAGTACCCAAAAAGTAATATTTATCTCCTGCTTTAAACTCCCTAACATAATTGAGAAAACCCCCAGTCACAGTTACTTTAGAAAGGATTATATAAGTTGTGCCTTTTTTGTACCTTTTATACCAGGATACGTCTAAGCGGGATAAAATGGCACATGTGGAGAAAGGCAAATATAGTCTTGAGCTTTTAAACAAGAAATCTATTGAAGAAAAAGAGCAGATCTTTCCCTCAGTCCATTTTTTAAATATAGCAGCAATTAGCAAAAGGAATGTTTTGTTAAATCTAGTCACTCTAGCCAGACTTAGGCTGAGACTAAGATCAAACATGTTATTCCTTTCCAGTGTCAGATCTTGTAGCTGTCGTCTACATACTGTAGGTACATTTGGATTTTGTTTTAGATGCTCCTTTTATTGCACAGTCATATCTTTCCAGCAAACAATAGATTCCATTGAGAAAAGAATCTCAGAGAATATCTTGAGGACATTCTGTTAAAGCGGTTTCTAAAAATATGGTGATAAACTGCATGCACCTCACCAAAAAAAAGCTTAAACTTAATGTCAGCCAAAGAAACTCAGATATGATTTCAAGCATTATTAATAACCAGTCAAAGACGAAATGAAAAAAAGAACATGCTTTACTTTATCAGTAATCTGCCAGGAAATATAACTGCATCCTCTAAGGATTTCATGCGGTACTATGGTCCTGGAAAAGTCACGGCTACATACATATCTGATACAAAATCTTTGTCCAAACTTCCAATCCTGTTTCACAAGTGGTTCCTCTTGTGTGTGTGTGTGTGTGTGTGTGTGTGTGTGTGTGTGTGTATTTTTGTGTGCATGGTTACAGAGATGAAGTGTGTAAATCAGCCACGGTCATGTGCCCACTGTGTGATGAGAAGTGCAAAGTCTGGTACCTCTCTGATACCTGCATATACGCAAAGGTATACTACTCCCACATTTTACCACTCGCTCATTTTACCTGTGTGTCTGGCAAATATGTTTTTGTGTTTTTGCATTTTAAAACCTTGTACACTGTAATCCATATATTAAGTGAATACAGTTTAAAACAAGTTTATATAAAGACCAGACATTTTAGACAAAATTCACCTCATCTTACTACTAAGATTGATGTGGAGCTGACATGAACAGCATATTTAGGTATAGGGAACAGAGATTGGTTACCATTTCCACAAAAGAGTGCGGGAGGTTTTAAAATATCCAATCCAAGAACATTATTTATTTCTCCTTGCTGCTCATTGGCTGCTGCCCTGTGACGCATCTCTGGCAGACACAGTCCAGCATTCCCGCATCAGAACACTTTCCCACTTTCACGTGTTCTTGCGTTTTTCATTTTGTTCTTCCTTAAGCCATGTAGTTTTATTACTGTAAATTTAATTTAATTTATTACTGTATTTACCTGCTTACACCAAAGAAAACGACAGCACATACCAAAGAAAATGCACGTGCACGAATTACAGTGCAGCTATTCAGAGGTACCATCTGTATTTTACATTCTAGCACTGCGAGAGCAGTTCAGTGTAAACTGTACAGTACGGATCCAGGTTCGCATTTTCTTTAAGGGTAATGCATTAAACTTTGATTTATCACCATCAGAAATGTACTTAACCTGTTATCCACTTACCTTAACAATCATAATTTAGCTTGTGACTTTAGCATCACCTTCACTTTAATAAATATCACTAAGCATACATTTCTGAGACAATACAGAAATCATGCGTTCATATGAACCTTTTATCATGAGTCCATGTCTCAGTGGATCTGAGCTGTTTTTGTGGCCTTCCCAATTAGAGGCTGGTGTGATAATGTTATGTCTAACTGGTGTAATACTGTCTGGTTTAGTGGTATTTGCTGATCAAATGCGTTGTAGTTTAATTTGTGATGTAGTTTCAATTTTATGACTCGAATACAGAGAACACTTTTAAATACTAAATATAAACAAATATAATCCAATGATTTGGGCCAACCCTATAGTGTTACTGCATTTCAAGGGCACTGTATGAGCAAGAACAGTGAACCACCTTGACTATGAACTGGTATTCAGAAGCTACTGAGGGCTCAGGAGTCAGATTGTTTTTTTCACTCTGTGCAGGTCAGCATACTGTTCGATAATGAAGGAACAGTTGCATTTGCCATGTTCATGGCAGTTTGGGGTAAGTTTTGCTCTTTCTTCACTTGTTAAGAACCTTGTTTCCAGATTCACCACCAATCCTGTCTATCTCTTTAGCTACCGTGTTTCTAGAGTTCTGGAAACGCCACAGAGCATCGTACGTCTCCGAGTGGAAGGTTTTTGACTGGTGCGAAGAAGAGGTAGGAATACAATCATGACATTCTTCCCTTTTTCACAGTTTCTCCCTGTCATAAATGCTATAATGGTTCCGGGGCCCATGATTTCATCAGTAGTTACCAATAATGTACAGTAGTTAGTTACTAGTCTCAGGATATATCTTATAAAGATTATCTTTATAAGATATATAGTGTTGAATAGGTAGATTCTGAGTGTGTGTATGTGCATGTGTAGGAGGAGCTGATTCTGGAGATCGTGAATGATCTTGATTGTGAATCAAAAAAGCACAGTCACTCATACTTGCGCAGTACACTAGTAATGGTGTTAGTGGCACTCATGGTGAGTACCTCACACGGAATTCTGCACACATAAATCTTAATAGTTCTAAATACACTAAATACAAAAGTTTTGAGATTTCTACATCCTGAAGGTACTAAATACCTTTCTTCTGTGTGTGTGTTCAGTTGCTGGTAATCATTGGGTTGGCGCATGCCCTGGTGGTGTTCAGGGTAATAGCCAGTGTGCAGTTTGCTAGGTCAAAAGATTGGACATTCCTCAAAGAAAACTCCAGCACTGTGGCTTTCATGCTGGGAGCCGTGCTGCACTACCTCACAATAACTGTCATGACTCGGGTAATGTATACTACTGTCTAGGACCCTTTGGTATTTCCTTCAAATGCAGTCCTGTCTGTTAACTTTGTTACTTTATAATCAAACCTGAATGTGATATTTCTCCTTGTAAATGATGTACAGCTAGTCTATTTATAATTTTATAAAAAAATAAAATAAAATAATAGTCTGTTTATTCTTCATCTTGAGCAGGTCAACCGCACAGTGGCCATGAAGCTTTGTGAACTAGGTTAGTGGAAAAGAGATGCTGCCCTTATAATTTGGAAATTGACCACTGCTGATATCATCGGTTCATTCTACGCTTTGTCTCTCGTAGAGAAAGCGCGCTCTCCTGCAGCCACTGAGAGGAGCTTCACAGTGAAGATGTTTGTTTTCCAGTTCTTCACTCTCTTCTCCTCTCTCATATACACAGCTTTCTTTCTTGGAAGGTATAAAGTGACAGAGCTTATTTTGATCACATTTTGTAATATTTGTAAGAATTTGAAGATCACCAGTATGGGTGTCTGAACTGCACACTATAGTCCATGAAGGTCTAGTCTGTAATTCAAAGTATAAACTGCACATTTTTTCTTTTCCAGAATAAATGGACACCCAGGGGGATATGTGAGGATAGCTGGCATCTGGAGACTAGAGGAGGTGTTTATATTCTGTTGCAGCTTATATACAGTCTGATCATCAATTATTATGTGTATTAACACCCATCCAACATGTGCCTATATGGAATCAGCACAAGAAGTGTTATATCAGTTTTACACTAGGGGGTGCTAAAATGACATGAATGTCTTTCTTCTGTTCAGTGCCACCCAAGTGGATGTCTGACAGACCTGTTTATTCAGATGGCAATTGTCCTAGTTCTCAAACAGACAATCAACAATGTGTTTGAGATCTCAGGCCCGTAAGTCAGTGGCATTAATCTGTTTGTCTAGGCAAAGTTTCTATAGTTGTCTTTATAGTTGCGCCATAAATACTGCACCCTTTTTTCCCCACAGCTGGTTCACACGTTGGCGGAAGAGGCAGAAGAGTCAAACGATGAGGCAAAAGGTTCGCAAGTGCTCAAAGAAGGACTGTATGGGGAGCAAAGAAGATTCTGAACTGTGCGATAACTGCAAACTAAAGGATCTGCTCAGGAACTTTGATCTTGATAGTGTGGACCAATTCAGCCTTTTCAATGAGTTCCTCGAGATGGGTACTGACACGTTTTTAAAGCAGCACTTGAGTGTCCTTAAGTCTTATAGTATTTGTTTATTAAAGCCTTACTTTTTTTCTCTTCACTCATTTCTGGTCTACCCAGTGCTCCAGTTCAGTTTTACCACCATCTTCGTGGCTGCATTTCCTTTAGCTCCTCTTCTAGCTCTTCTGAACAACATCATTGAGATCAGGCTGGACGCTATAAAGATGGTGAGCTTAGAGCGCAGGCTGGTGCCCAGGAAGACTAACGACATTGGTGAGAACAGAGACTCGTGGTCATTGATGTAGATACAAGCAAGAAGGGATGAGTTTGAAACCCACATTTGATTGAATGATGGTTTTAGGTAAGGACAGTGTAATGTATTAAGCTGCTTTATGTTTCACATACGCACATTTTATATTGCAGGTATTTGGACGGATGTGCTGGAAACAATTGGTGTGTTAGCAGTCATTGCTAATGGGCTGGTCATTGGGATATCCTCAGATTTTATCCCTCGTTTGGTGTATCGTTATCGCTATGGACCATGTGCCAACTCGACTGTGGCTGGGGTGGAGTAAGCAAAATGTTCAAAAGGATCATTATTTAAACTGCTTCATTTATGCTGAAGTGCCACAATTTCATATTGTTTTTTTCTTTTCCTCTCACACAGTTGTATGTCAGGTTACATCAATAACACTTTGTCCATTGCTACTATCAACAATGAAAACATCAACAAAGACTTTGAAGACCAACAGCTGATTACTCCTGATAATAAGAATGTGACATCCTGCAGGTACTTGTGATAACTTTTGTCAAAGTGTGACTGCACATTCATTAGCAGGAACATTGCACTTCATTGAGTTTTTTCATTGTGTTTTTTTTTTTCTGTAGCTATAGAGACTACAGGAGTAATGAGGACTATACCTTGACCAGTCAGTTCTGGGTCATTCAGGCAGTCCGCTTTGCCTTCGTTGTTCTTTTTGAGGTATTGTAGCTCATTTAGAGGAAATAATTCATAAAGGAGACATATCATTCAGTTTCATGACATGATGATTATTATTTTCAATTCTCTCTCTCACTCTCTCTCTCTCTCTGTCTCTCCTCAACAAATTGTCCCTAAATCTGAGCAGCATGTGGTGGTGCTGTTTAAGTTCATAGCAGGGTGGTTTGTTCCTGGTTGTCCCTTAGAGGTGAAAAATAATAGGAAGGAAGACAAACTCAAAAGATTGAAGGCAGAACTAAGGTAAGGGATCAACTTTAATTCCGAATACCTTATCAGTGGCAAGATATAGAATCTTGATTAAACAGTGTTGTGGACCATAAAATCTAAATCCAAACCTAAATCCAAGGTATGTGTGTAAATTTGCCAATTAAGGCCAGAGACTTCAGATGCATTTCAGATGCTCTGAACAGCAAGCTGTCATCAGTGATATTTGGATTAGATACAATTTCACTGTAGTATTCAGTAAAGCATGTTTGAATGGTTGTACATGCCGTGACTGAGCAAATAAAACAAAGAAAGGCCCTCATTAGGTCTGCAATGAATGCAAATGATCCTCTCAGTTGGGAGCCCTAAACGAAGAAAGATTAAATTAATTGTGTTCTATTCCCAAACAGAACTGAAAGAAACAGACACAACAGATCGCAGTAGGAATGACCAATGGATGTCCCAAATATACAGAATCTTCATCAACTTAAAGTGTCAGCATGAGATCCGGTCATTCGGACATTCATTCCCAAGATGAAGGAGCCAACTTGTAGAGCTCAGCAGCAAAAGATTCAAGGAGAGACACCAGCTGTTGTGCTCACTTACTAACTTGCTGAATTTTTAAGCATACACCATTGCTCACACTTTTTAAATCCATATTTGGCAGACTGTAAGAATGTCCTAATACAGTCAGTCCATGTTATTTTTCTTGATAGTCAGTTATGCATATTTATATTATATGCTGAATTTCTACTGAAAGCTGGGTTTATTTGTTTTTTGAATGCTGTAACTGCCTTGTTTTTATTTTTTTTGTTTGTTGCCATTCACTGTTAATGCTCTGTAAATATATATGTATATATTCATGAAGGGCATTGTGAAACAGTAAACATGTATCATCTGTATAATTGTTGAGTTCTACATATTTCTTTGTTCCTCTTCCATGGCAGTGCTGGTGTTCTGCAGACTATAGTATAGACTGTCCATTTTTAGTTCATTTATTGAATTAAATGCATTAATGCATCATGACTGCCTTACATTGCAAAATGACTGCCTTACATTCAAGACTCGAGATTCTTTATTTGTCACATATGTAGTTACAACATGTAGTGAAATAAATTTATTTATAAAGGCAAAGCAAAGGTAACAGAATATGCTCAAAAAAGAATATTCCAACTAAACAAATATTACAAGCTTGGTTTAAATTTGTGTACTTTATTATATCTGAATTAATTTTTTTGGAAACTTTTGCAAAAGTCCAGTGGATGAAGACAGTGCGTCAGAACGTGGTTCGGTGTAGCAGTCGTTCGGCCCGGTAAAATCAAATCTGCTGTCTTAAACCCCAGCCACATGTGAACAAGCCTCGCCCCCTGTACTGAGATCAGCTAATAGCTCAAACCTAACACTGATAGGAGATCTGTTATGGTGTATAAACCCCAGTCAATACCAGCATAGGTTATGAGACACTTGGCCAATCCCAACACAGGCTGTGAGACACTCAGCCAATCGAGGCTCAGGTGTTGGACATTCGTAACCAATCCTGAGACAGGGGTGAGGGGGCGGTGCCTGTGGGAATACGGGTGGAAAAACATAACACGACAGGTAAGCGCATCACGTGACGCAGCTCCGCGCTCCCGTAGTTCAGGTGGCATCAGCGAAGACGTGCTTTTCTGACCTTCACCAGCTGGAGCAGAGACTTTAACTCCTTCATCATCACCCCAGTCACTGCTTTAGGACACCAGCCTCGACTCTTCTGACCTGGACAGCTGCACTGTCATTTTATGAGGCGGTTTCTGGTGTTGCTGCGATGGAGCAGAACCAAGTGCTTCTCCTCATGTGTTTGTGTTGCCCGCTTACACTAACAGGTGAGACTTTGACTTTTTCATCCCTTCGCTTTCTGTGTTTTCTAAATGAAGTTGGGTGGGTACGCTTGACCTGAAGTCGCTCTTTTTACTGGCTACTAGAGAGACAAATGAGCCGACGTGTGAAATAACGAAAATTAGACTAAAGAGGCTTAGAAGTAAAGTTTCACGAAAAAACACACTGTTCTGTTCTTGTGTTGCACCAAGGTCCTGGAGGGATGTTGTTCTGTTTCACTGTGTGCTGTGTGGATATGGGTGAAATGACAATAAAAACCTGCTTGACTTGACTTCAAGACGTTTCAAAAAGTCTGTGTCAGGAACCCATCACGAGTTAAGCATCAGTTGGCCATATTTTCAGTTCTAAGCATTAAGCAGTGTGTGTATTGGTCGGATGGGAAGGCCAACACGACCTTTGGACCTGTGGAGCAATTTGTATTGTTCTGTCACTGGTTAATGAATGATGGAGCTTAAGCTGCAGAGCTGCACTGTCAGCATGGGCATAGCAAATAGGTGTATTTATGCAACATGTAAAAGAAAACATGGTGGGTTACCTTCTTCATCATAGCATTCAACTGTTTTCTGGCCTTATAGCCTGTGCAGGTGTGATACTATGAGTAATGTACTTGTAAACTCGATATTATTACTCAATCTCTGGACAGTGAACTGACCTACTGGCATCATACTAGCCTATAAATAACAGGTCAATTTGGCTTTATTACTCTTAAACATTATTCATACTATCACACATTAATGTCTCCAAATTGTTAACAACACTTAGATCATGTTTAGGAGTAATAACAACAATTTACAGGTTTTTTTAAGCTTCAAAGATTCCAGTATTTCACTCTCTTGTAAAATGCATTACTATTCATCCACATACTCTGGACAGTGAACTATTCTATTGGCATCATAGTTGTAAAGAACAGATAAACATGTTATTATTACTCTTAAACAGTATTCATATTATCACTTAAATTCTTGCCCTCATTTAGGTGATGCTTAAGAGTAATAATAACACGTTTACAGATAATTTATGAACTAGTATGATGCAAATAGGTCAGTTCACTTTCATGTGAAGTGCAGTAGTAGTTATCCACAAACACTGGACAGTGAACACTTGAGCATCAAGAAAGTTGGATCAAACCTGTTGTCACCCATTTACATCTGTGGCTGTTAGCACACGTTAAACAAAGAAGCCGTAAAGTAGCTGAGAAAGTCAACAGGCTGATTTGAGCCACCTCATTAGTACATGAGTACAATCACAGCATTTAGGTTTACATTTAAAATGCATGACCATTCAGTGTAGTCTTATGAAATACATGTTTTTCCTTCTTCCCCATCTCCACTCAGCTGAGACCCGCTCACAACCTTTTTTTGAATACATGCAAATCCAGTCTTGACTCTATTGTTTTGTGTACACCCTTCTCATCTTTTCAATATTTCCTGGTTTAAGTGCTTGAATGTGCAAGATGAAATAATCATAGTAGCCTGTTTTGAATACTAATTACACTCCTGAGGCTGCACTCCAATTACGCACCCGAAGTTGTGGGGGAGAGAAGTGCTTAGCAGAAATGTCTTGGTGAATGTTAAATAATGAAAATCGCTCCTGCCCAGCAAACACACCCACACACCTGCTCTTGCTTAAACATGATCTTGTGCCCTCAGAAACAAACCAAGAAGAACCCGTAGAGTTTCACCAGTGTGTTTATGACATGTTAGCCGTGCAAACACACATTTTCATTACTGCTCTATTCATCACTCCTGCACCTGTCCTCATCATTGTGCTTACAGGACACTGTTTGGACTATACTGTCTTTGGAATAGGCTCGTACTGCAGATTTGACCACATTTTAAGCAGTCGCTTTGATGCACCATTTGTGCACGGTACACAGTATAAAGTGTGCATGCTAATATATGTTGTGTTCTGTGATTGTGGTGTATTCTTGTGTTATGGGGCATATTCTAGTACATACTAGTAGTAGCTCTACTTACCTAAAAATGTTTTAATCACTGTAAAATGATACAATTAGTGAATTAACCTGATGTGTTTGTGATGTCATATTACAGCTGTATAACTAATGTGTATCTGAATGACTTAAATGAACCAAATGAATCAATCCTTTTCAATCTAACGGGGCAAATTGATTTGGTTTGGATTATACAGAACATGCAGCAGGTTTCAGAGGGCTTCCAAAAGGTCCACTCATCTCAAATCAGTCGTATGAGTGAGCAGCAGATCACAATGAAGGTGTTGTATTTCGGAAAGGCCAAGAAAGCCTATTCAACCCGTCCTGTTCTTCAGACCTCTTGACCTTCTCACTATTAGTTGGATGAACAGGTCCACCTGCTTACAGGAGGCCTGGCCTCGTACTCGACCCAGGTGGACTTTTCATCACAGGGCAACAGCTGGTGTTCCCAGACATACTTTTGAGAAGCACTGGAAGAGCACTTGGATAAAGTACATGAGAAATGTGCTCTGCCTGCTCCTCCAAGAGCTTCACGAAGAGTATTTAAAATTCATTCCTTTTTGTTAATGGATGACACTTTAGATTCTTATGTAAGAGATGTGCAATACATTAACTTTTCATTAACCTATATTCACATGACTTCACATGCTGTTCAGAAATAGTCAAGTATTTTACATTTATATTATATAAAATGATGTTAAATAATTTGTAGATGAGTTTTCACCGTGTGTCAACCATGTGGAAAACATGGACCCAGTGCTGAAAAGAAAGGGGAATCTGAGGTAGAGGTGATGAGTGTTAGCCACCACCTGTTCAGGAGCATAACGTTTCGCTCTCTCCTGCTGAGATGAGATATCCCATCCTCTCTCCACAGCCTAAGCCTGACCAATAAAGCCATCATTGTTTTAATCTGTGCCTGCTTCATACACACTCGCTTCGTACAGAGCTCATTTTCCTGTACCATAACTGCACACTGGCATTTATCATTTATCATCCCATCAAGTATAGATGTAGTGAAGTAGCCTCACAATGTCTTGTTAGAAAGTTGTATTTTACCTTCACTTCTGCCAACATTTCATGACGAGTCCTTCCTTATCCTGGCCTAGACACCAAAAACATGTTCAGGCACCCACTTTTTGTCTTGGTTTTCAAAGCTGTAAAGAAGGCATTTCAAGGCATGTAACAATTTGATTAATAAGATCAAGGAGGCAGAACTCTATACAAAAGCTGTTTTGCACATTTTCTCAATTAAATAGTTTCATTTCTTACCCACAGAGACAGTTTGCAGCATAGCTCCGCAGTTTAAGCCCAGTGCCACTCGGACAGAGGTGTGGGGGTCCCTTGGCTCCAAGGCTGAATTGAACTGCACTGCACTAATAGTCGACAATAAGAGTAAATCTGACTGTGAGGCCAATCTGCAGTGGAGAAAAGATGGACAGCCACTCACCAACATCAGTGCCTTCACCCAGAACACCTCCACTTGGTCAGTGCTGTAAAAGGCTGAATGTTATACTCGTATTAAAATGCAAACACACCTCAACATACATTTTGTGTCTGTTCTTTTTATGCGTTTATGTTGTGGTAACAGAGCCCATATTGCACATACGGGATATTTAAGTTCCTAGTGCTTGTTTTGTTTATTACACCAAGCAACAAAAATTTGTTAGATTACATTTCTGTAGTGTTTCTTATACAATCTCGGCTCACTGATTTCGGTGGTAACATTTCATTTCATGTAGCTTCAAGGGTTTAGTTTGAATCATCAGACAAAAACTAAACTCGGCGGCTCGGCTGACATGGTCTTTTGTTATACTTTTTGCATATTAATATGTTGTTTGTTTGATGTACATGTAGATAACAGGATTGCCAACTCTCACGCACTGAGCGTGAGACACACGCATCAGTGAGACTAATATGAAAATGATAGTAGTATTACAACAACCTTGTAATGAAAAATATACATGAAATTTAGTTTTTCTCCAGAACTATTGAAGGTAGGAAAAAACTGAATCAGCGTGCAAAACTTGACAAAGAAACATCAAAAATTGCAATTAAACAGACCATTCATTACACATTACAGTTTGTTACACTGGGTAACAAAAAACTTGTTACCCAGTGTTATGCGTACTATTCTGCAATGCAAAGGCAACATGATTTTAGTGCAAAAGAGAATTCTTACATTTAAAGAAAGCCTGGCCCCATTGGCAGGTATCATACAATATTGTAATGTTTGAGTATACTTAAATATAATTTAAATAATATTTCAACATTAGAAAATGAACAGTGATGAGTGCAGTTATCCCCAGTGCATAAGATGATGCCACAACTTGAAAATGTAATGGGATGTAAGTTAATGAGGCTGATTGTTTTGCAGGACTGCTGGCGATGGCCAGCAGGTGGTGAGCAGTCTTCTGACTGTGAGCTTGAAGAAACCGGCTGATTTTGGCCTCTACTCTTGTGAAATATGGAACAGCACAGTCACTTTCAACCTTCAAAACACCAGTAAGACTTACGTGACTTATTTATCTGTCACCGTGGGCCAAAAGGCATGCTCTTAGAGTGAAGAAATGACAGATTCTGAACAGTCGATTCCTTTGTGTTTATAAGGAGAGAAAATTTTAATATATGAATTTAATGAAAAATGATTGCTGTTTAAACAGTCTTGTTTTGTGATGTAGATGTAAATCAAATGCAGTTCATTATGTGACAGTGCTAGTAATTATTTTATTAACTCAGTTGATGTCCTGTAATGTTAATGTGCATGTTTAGCAAAATGACAATGGCACATCTGATGATTAATAGCTGTAAAAGGTGAGTGTACCTACAGAACAGCAAAGTCATTTACATTATCAGCACCTGTTGTTTGGCTTGGTCAGGTGACTCTTGGACTGTATTTACAGATCAACATTGTCAGCTCCCTAACCAGAAAACGTGGCAAGCATTTTTCCACAAAGAGTCAGTGAACATGTGTAATAACGCAGAGACCTTTTTGTCCTTACCCAGCTTTCCCCAGTCACACAGGAGCAGTTGTGGCATCAGTGGTCTTATTGCTAGTCTTAGTCCTGGCTGCTTTAATCTACTCAAAGTGCCACCTCAACATCAAACTTTGGTATAAAAACAAATATGGAGATTATGAAATCAATGGTAAGTTATTGTACACAGTTTTATTGTTTTATTTAGAACATTTGATCATTGTTGTCTTCAGTTCTTCAATGCTACATATAGTCTAATCACTGGGTCTTGCAAAAGTGTTTTAAATGTATATCTTTTTTGCACCTAGATGGCAAAATGTATGATGCATACATCTCATATATGAACAGTGACAATGACCGGAAGTTTGTAAATTTTATCTTAAAACCTCATCTGGAGAATAAGTACGGGCACAAGTTACTCCTCAGTGACACTGACATCCTCCCTGGAGCAGGTACATACCTCATGTGTTTAATGACTGAGAGTTATTTCAAAGCCTCCTGTACTGGGTGCATGTCCAGACCAGTCAAGGTGGTGGAGTTTATTATCGTATTAAACATTATTGTCTTCAGAAGGTTATATTTCTGTAGGTACAAAGCTTTTTCATATGGAGTATCTAAGTATTTGTATTTCTGCAGATTCATTTTAATTGGGGTTAATACAGTGTCATATTTACTCTTAAAAGCCGTGTGTCTGGGTTGTGTCCTCAGAGCCATCTGCAGAGCTGCTAATGGACAGTAGTCGGTGTCGGCGGCTCATCGTGGTGCTATCGCAGCCCTACCTGGAGCAGGAGTGGTGCACCACCAACTTTAGGTAAGAACAATAGATTGTGGTTCCCAAATTAGTTTTCTTTTTATATTTAAAGTAAAAGAGAAATTGAATAGAATCATTTGGTATGAATTTGCTCTAATTGAATGAGGACAACAGATCTAATTTCCTGTAGACCAGCTCTAGTCCCAGAGTATCCCTATTTTGTTTTAGTGCTTTTCTTGTTCCAACATGCCCACTTATATTCAATAAGGGCTTGTTAAGTCCCCTCTGAAAAAGAAGTGCCAAGAATAGTTCTTTGGAGTGATGCCTTTGAAAGGTTTGTTTCCCTGGATGGTTCTATAGAGACCTCTTCTTGTACAAAAGATGTGTGAGTGATAAACTCATTTAAAGAATCGACCACATCGTGAAATTGTTCAATCCTAGGGAAAGATTTTTTCTAGAATTCAAGCTTAGAACAATTTAGGATTTTTTTTAAGTATAGATGGATCAAGGTACAGGTGAAATACCACTTGGCTGGTGCTCCTATCCAGAGCGACAGTCCTTAGTTACAGGGACAGTCCCCCTGGAGCTACTGAGGGTTAAGTGTCTTGCTTAAGTGTCTTGGTCATTGGGTTTACAGACACGTGTTTTACCCACTAGGCAGCTGGAACAGAGAAAACATCAAAATATCCAGGGCAGTTATATCCAACCACTTAGTTTTTATTGTTGTTCACCTGATGGAAATGATTTTTTTTCTTAGACAGGGTTTATTTCATCTGCTGGAGCTCTCTCGGAAGCCCATCTTCATCATCTTCCAGTCTCAGCAGAGGCATGTGAGTCTGGACGTCATCCAGCAACTCCGAGAACACCAGGCACGCATCACCACTCTAGTCTGGGGTGCACACTCTGTGGTAAGGCCTCTGACACAACAGATAATGATAGATATATTTATATAATTCCCCCAGCATACAAACTATCCATAGGAATACACACGCTGTCTCCCACAGACCCCATCATCAGGGTTTTGGAAGGAACTGGCCTTGGCCATGCCATGTAAGGTGGTGTTCCACACAAAGTCAGCTGGAGACCCTCAGACTCTGCTCCAGGATGATAAGGACCCCATGCTCACATTACAGCCCGATTATCTGGACTGTAGACCAGATCCAGACCCTGCTGGAGACCTGGGTAAGAAAACACCTGTCTGTTTTCTTTCTTCTTGATATTGGCAGTATTTGGGAAACCAAATAAACTAGTGTAAACATGCACTTGACTATTTCACTAACAATCACTAAATAGTAGAATCACTAAATAAGAACATCTGGTTAAAACCTTTAAATGAAATATTTAAATGCATATTATACACATTCCATCCTTGCACTTTGCTGAAAGTGCAAGGATGTAAATTGATTAAATATACTGTCTGCTACAACAAAGTTATGTAATGATGTAATGTTATCTCTAAATAAAAAAACGTTATTAAAGGCAACATTACCATAGTCTTCTGTTAGCAATGGATCTGTGTGGACTTTACATAGGGTTAAGTGGTTGTATATGATCAGTATGATTTGATTTGAAAAGTTTGTGATGTAGCTGTAGAAGTAACTAAACATTATCAGGTTGCATTCTGTTTTCTGATGACTGCTCTTGCATCAGGTTGTGCTTTACATTAGGCTTCCTTTATGGACAGACTTTTTTTGATTGTAGTTTATATGATTTCTTCCTCTGAATTTTAAAATGCCTAATTCTTTTTCGTCCTGCAGGCTTACGGTTACCCATATATAAGGCCTTGCCTTCTAAAGCCCCAGCACTCCCCTCAGCTCCTGATCCAGTGGCCGAGACCAGAACTCCAGAGATAGACGTGTCTGACCTGGGTTTAAGGAGCTATGCTGCCCGAACAGATTTTTACTGTCTGGTTACTGAAGATGATATATAAGCAAATCCATTGCGTCCAGGGTAAAATAGAAATCCGCAATCATCAAATCAATCTTCTTTTATTTTGGCTTTGAAAATGCATGTGTTTAGAAGGTTGAATTTGTCCTCAACTTTATGGAGATTTATCAGAACACACAACATCTGTGTTATTTGCTCTGTCATTTGAAAATGTGCCATTTTGAACTTTTCTGGGTGTTTTATATAGAAAGATATTACAATTTTTACATTTGTGGGGAGATACGAGTTTGCCACAGGTAGTCCTGGGACACCCAGGTAATACCTTCAACAAAGCAATATTTTGTTAACTTTTATTGGTAAATGCAGCACATAACACTACGAAAATGCTGAAGTTTGTGATGTTTTGTAAACATTTCATTTTTGGTTACTGATGTTTAATAT
>JBBJLR010000133.1:8128580-8141192 GCA_037577145.1 Brachypetersius gabonensis
CACACAAACATATATGGGGTATATATAAAATGTTTTCTTCTATTTATCTGTATTTTTTTCACACAATCATGATTATTCTCATTATTTTGTTGTTACATCTTTAGAGTAATTGCTTACAGTGTGGTGAAGATGGAAATAAAATTTCCATATTTACTGACATTCATACATGCATCTAGGCTATGTGAAAAATATGGTTTAGTGCTTTAGTTTCTTCTTCACAATAAACAATAATGCTATTCTTGTCCCCAGAATTAATCCTTAATCTGAAAAAACTCAATGTCATCAATTTCACAGTAATCAGATACCCCCTACCCCCTACCAGATCTTTATATCTTGGCAAGTGACTATAATTTCTCTGTTATCAACACAAAAGGTGCAGTCTGTTTAATGATCCAATTAATGATTAAGCCTGGTGGTGTGTTTTTGCTAAGTCGTTTTTTCAGTATCCCCATTCATGCTAGTTAAGGATAACCTAAGCCAACATATGGCAGCTTGGGTGCTTTAATGTGTTTAATCCTAAACTGATAGATGAATCACAATGAGTCATACAGAACTATAAACCGGTGGCTTGCCTCAAATCATTTTCTACAGAATATCATGAATGGGGCTTAATTAAATGCTAGAGCTTAAATCCACAATGAAAGCCAGTTATGTTTTATTTTACTCATGTAAAGCTTGATCGGAAGGACAAAGATTCACAAGCAAAACTTCTTTCACCCGGTCCTCCATCCAAAATTTAGGTCAATGAACCTATACATCTATAATCAATATTAATCTACAATGTAGAAAATAACAAAAACAACTGAATGAGCAAACATTTAATTTGACTGGTAGTATGCACACACACACACACACACACACACACACACACACACACACACACACACACACACACACACACACACACACATATATATATGTATATGTCAAATGTTTGCCGTTTGCTCATTCAATTGTTTTTGTTATTTTCTACATTGTAGATTAATATTGAAAACAAACAAAATGATGAAGGAACACATGGAATAATGCAGAAAACAAAAAAGAAACCAGAATATATTTCGTAATAAGGTAATGACGGAATGGACTAACTGTGTACCAACACTACCATCACAACTGATGATCCCAAACACATTAAGAACACAAGAAATTCCACTAATTAACTCTTGACAAAGAATCCCTGTTAATTAAATACCATTCCAGGTCAATACCTCATGAATCTGAAAAAATGCCAAGCTGCAAAACTGTCATCAGAGCAATAGGTGATGTTTTCAATATTCATCTATGTGGCCGCTGATAAGGTTTCACAATAACCTTTAATAAACGTTTTTATGCAGTGTCAAATGAACGCAAAGTGCTTTATTAATGAACTAATGCACAATAAATGTTTGACAGTTAGTCATGTTTCCCAAACAGTAACATCTGATGATTACAGCAACATAGTCACTAAGGAAAAGACAACAATAAATATTGAATTCTTCACATGTGCATTGAAACAAGTTGAAGATCGACTATATTTGAGAGGGTGTTGTTTGTATTTGTACACAGGCATGGATCCATGCACACTAAAAAGTTAATCTCACTCTTTGACAATAGCTGACATTCAAACAGCTTATACACAAAGCTGCTTAGAGTGATGCACGGAGATGTGAACTTATGTCAATGTGCTTTCAAGGACATCTTACTCACTTGACAGGGCTGTTGTTATAAATATTGATTTGCTGTGAAGATTTGCAGTTTTTTCCACAGATCAAAAAGGTCGCATTCATGTGGTGTGAGTGTGTTTGAGATGTGCTGGGTTTTTGTTAAAATCTTAAGAGTGACAGATTGTGGTTCAGCGACTGCTAATTGCAAGTTCTATGACTCCAGACACTCAGGAAGGTGTGGGTTAAATCAGGTTGTCTGCAATGGAAAAAAATATTGGTGCGGTCTGGGGCAGTTATTACTAATTACACAGGCTGGCGGCTCGAGGCGGCTGCTCTGTTTAAGTGCCTCTGGATCTCCTAAACAGTCTGAGGGCCGCTGAGCCCCATCAGGAGGCTCAGGAGAGGAGCAATCTGACACTGATCCGCTCTCAGGCCAGGCCCCGGCGCACCATTCTGCTGATGGCAGCAGCACCTCGGGCCGGGCAGCAGCTGTTTACTGTCAGAGATCTAGGTCAGGCCATGCTTGGGGAAGGGTTACGGCTGCGCACACACTGTGGATGGCCGGGGCCTCTCCTGCTGAACGTTCTAGAAGCTCTGCGCTTTGAAACTGCCCAACAAAAGCCTCACACCTTTGTCCTCCTCAACCTTTTAAAGTACAGGCTGCGGTCTTCAAAGCTTTCATTCAGTAGTAACTTAATTCAATAATAATAATGACTATAAACTTGCAACTCATGGGTGCTATGTATACTGAGTACTTCAGTAAGAGTAAAGAATTTAAGTGTGGGCCCACATATCGGTCCCTAAAAGTTTAAAGGGTCAAAACACCTCAAGTCAAATCCTCATCCACTTTCAGGACCCTCACCTGCCAATTCAGAATGCATGACTCGACAGGACTGGCTCCTCAAGTAATAAGCACACTCGGTATGTAAAAAAAACATTCCATTCTGTTAAGATCTTTTAGGTCCCCTTTAAGAGTAACTGACATCAACAGCTTTCTCCTGACGTGTAAGGAGTGTAAGAAGCTAATCTCCAGAGCTCATGGCCCTGGCGCGGGCAGACTGAGGTACAGGCTTTAACACATGGTTATGTAACACAGACTACAGAGTTACACTGTCAGCACTGCACAGATCAGATCCTAAACACCTTACCTGACCCATGCATGCCTGGATAGAGTTTAGCAGTGAAAATTAAATGGCATTCGCATACATTTTTTCACGTGGATTGTGAGGTCAGGTGAAGTTACCCAGTACTAAGGTATGATTTTGCTGAAGGAGAGATGCCAGTATAAAAGATGTTGTTGCAAGCAATTCTAAATAGTAGTATTTTAATAGGGTGCACTAGTGTAATATACTTCTATAACAATATATAATAGTGCTTGCTAATATTAGTTAATAAAACGTAGACTTATACAAATTCAGAAGAAAATTCACATTAAAAAAAAGCACAAGTCTAGAACAATAAGCACATGTCAAAAAGGCAGCATCATCCCAAATTCAGTAGAAAGAGGTTTGAGGCCAGCAAAGGACTTTTCACAAGCAGATGTTATACTTTATTACTGGGCTATTTTGAGACACGCAGTTTCTAATCTCTTCCTTTTCTTATAATCTATGCTCTGCCCATCTAAGCAAGTCTTGTCCTAAAAAGGCATTATGTCTGATGACAGCCACCTGCCTGTTACATAAACTCATCTAATACCAGACCGCTGTGGCTGCCACTGGCCCCCACCTGCACACAGTGGACTGAGCAGCGCACCCAGGTATGTCATCCTCACTTGACATCAACAACAAGCTGCAGTCAGTCTTTGTCACAGCTGGTCACATGTTTTCACACTTGTGTTTACAACTCCTATTCATTCATGATGGCCTCCCTGCCAGAAAAAAAACACAGTCCAGAGTAAACACCCTTTGATGTATGGCTCCAATAGATGACAATGCAGCACATCAAGAGCTGCAGGGAACACTGCATTTTAAATATGTTCTAAATTCTAACTGAAATCATTCTAACTTAATCCTTTATAATTAAAGAGCAATTGTTTGGCATTGCCACTGTCATAGGCACATTTTGTTACATTGTAACAGCTGCCCTGCACTTTATTTGGACCTTGTGTGATCAACAGACCAGCAGAACCTTCAGACAAAAAAACAACATATTTTTTACTCTGTATTTTTTAAAATACTGAACTTTTATCCTACAATTACTGACGCTTTAAACTATATTTAGAAAGAATTAGGAAACTAACAGTCATCTTTTCCTTCTACCTAAGCTTTTATACTCTGACTGTAGATGGCAGTATACGCTGATCAGCCACAACATTAAACGGCTAACAAGTGAAGGGAATAACATTGATTATTTCATTACTGTACTCCCCAGGGTGAGTCAATGCCTTGTGGTCATTGACCCCGCGATAGGCTACAGGTACCCAGAATCCTAGTGTGGATTAAGCAATTACAGAAAATTAATAATTGAATCTTGTTACAATGGCACCTGTTAAGGTGTGGAAAATATTAGGCTGCAAGTGAACAGTCAATTCTTGAAGTTGATGTGTTGGAAGAAAGAAAACAAGGAAACATACAAAAAGAGTAAGGTTCTGAGCAACTGTGGTGGCTAGACGACTGGTTTAGAGCATCTCCAAAACAGAAAGTACCAAAAGGGGTTCAAGGAAGGACATGCCGTGACCCAGCGACAGGGTCATGGACACTCAAGGCATAAAGATGTGAATTGGGTGTGAAGGCTAGGTCATCTGGTCGGATCCTACAGAAGAGCTACTGTAGCACAAACTGCTGAAGGTACATGCTGGCTTTGATATGCCAGAATACACAGTGCATTAAAGCTTGCTGTGTATGCTGCAGACTGGCCAGAGTGCCCATGCTGACCCTGCCCACTACCTACAATGGGCATGTGAACATCAGAATGAGACCATGGAGCCACTGAAGAAGCTATATATAGCAGATATATAGCAGTTATATGTGTGAGGAATCTTGAGAAGGTCTCCAGCGCATACAGGGACCATCCCGGCAATAATTTCCTATGTAGAGTTCAGATAGCTCTGTCTGCTCTGCCAGACAAGCCCCCTGTCTTAATCAGGATCTCTAATCTTTTTACACACCAGTTTAGGTCAACAGAGAGGGGTCTGTCACAGAAACAGAGAGACCAGCCGTGGCTGAACTGAGCATTAAGTGGGATTTTTGCTTACAGAGATCATCTCCTGGCTTCACTATGTTCTGTCTCCAGGCTATTTGTCTTTTGAACTGGAAACTAAAAAGGTTTGGTTGGTCACAGTAACCAAAATAGAGGCTTTATAGATTGGCACTAAGCTTACTCTGATACTTGCAACTACTTTATAGTGTTATAGTGTCAGTTTGCCAGTTTTCCCACCTGTTGCGACCATGGCACCAGCTAAATCCCTACCACCATTACACCATTATGGGAAGATCTCAGAGAAATGTGTGGCTGCCTGCCTTTTGCCAGTGACCTGGCACGGTGTAAGTCCTTAAGGCAAATCAAAGAAAAAAGCAAACTGCTGACTTCCATCCTCTAATTACCAGTAAATCACGTTGAGGTCACTAATTAGGCAGACCAGGATCCAGAGAGCAGTCACCATATGGCACTAGGCCAGACCTGTGGTTGGGGCCCCTCACGGCTCTTTCAGCCTCACAGGCAGCTAATTGCCCCCCTGCCCCCCTTGTGGGGTCTTTGTTAACTTGGGAGGACACGTTTTGTGGTAAGCTAAGCTGCTTAGCTGACTTGAGATGGGTGGCTTGTTTTTTCAGTGTCCCTTGAATACGTAATTCCTTTAAAAGTTGAATAGTTGAAAAATCAGTTCTAGGGGAAACACCTGAATCTGCAAATATGCAGAAAAGAAACACTAACAAACACAAAAAAATCCCAACTGGCCACTTTTAGGATCGCTTCTGGCAGAGATATTTGGATTGGTGCCCTTATTATGTAGTTTCTGGAGCTGATCCAGACAACATGACTCATTGTTAGTGATGGACAATGTTGAGGATTAAAAAATGATGAAATACTATGAAACATAAGGGAGAAAATAACGAACTTCTACAGACAACACACAACCAGTGTAAGTATAATCCCTCATTCTCCCCAGGAAGGCATATTAATATGAATCATTTCTTTTGTGTTCCTCCTTTCTGTGCAGCAGTAGGTACAGTAACAAACTGAGCACAAACAAAAGCAGGTGCTGACCCTGTGACACAGACATTGATTAATGAAAACTGACTGAAAAAGCATCACATTCTGTTGTGCACCTGCCAAACTTCTGAAGCGTGCTGCTGGAGGCTCACCACTCGTGAACGAAGACAGCAGGACAGAGAAATGGAGACAGTGTGTCCAAACTAAAGTCAAAGCCCCTTCTTTATTCTTTTATTCTCCACTTGTGGAAGGGGCTAATGCTGAATAGTGTGACTGATTGATCCACCCCTAGATGGACGGTAAAGATTAAGAGGATGACAAATAGGCATTTGCTTACACAGCGCTTGCTGCTAATCCCCTTGTCTTCCTTTAGGGAGCCCAGACTGGACAGGGACTCATACACACTTTAGCATCACCAGGCGCAAGATGAGGCTGTGACAGACACTGGACTTTACTCCAGCAGCAATCAACAGGTTTAAGAGAACAGAGCGCAGAGTGCAACGAGACTTTCATCAGGACTAAAGACATAGGAGCATTCGGAAGAGAAAACAATTTGTCAAGACATCTAAGATTTCGACAGTTGTGTCCATTGATTACGAGACTTTCAGGACATCTGAGGATATTCAAGCCATTTTTGCAGACACTCTCAGGGAGCAGTGTTGAGGTGACAAAGGAGGTCACTTCTATCACGGATTGAACTCAATGGAAGATTCCATCTTGAAAATATCCATGGTGCCAACCTCATCCCCCACAGACTCCCCCAGGAGCACCTCCACAGATGAGAGCCAGGGAGGTGAGTTCCAAAGCTACCCACTGCATCTAGACCAGCACTGGGCCAGAACAGGTCCACAGCAACTTATCTAACTTTGCTTTATGCAATACATTTCTTTTTAGATGTGTGCTAAAACTTTTTTAACACTACCTAGCTATTCATTTACTTAAATATATTTGAAAATGCATAAATATTGATATATGGAAAGGTAATTTGCAAGTATTTTTTGTAAATAATTCTCGGCACACAACATAAAATTACAGAGTTGTTTCTTGTGTCCAGGTAAAAGTCCAGCTCCTGGGAAAGCCCTGAACACAGGCATGCTGTGCAAGGTGTGCGCAGATACAAGCAGTGGAAAACATTATGGTATCTATGCCTGCAATGGATGCAGTGGCTTCTTCAAGCGCAGTGTGAGACGCAGACTAATCTATAGGTAAGAAGACATGGTTCTGATTATATTCAGATATGTAAGAAAGGGATCAACAGATTTTTAAAAAAAAACTTTTATATATGTAGCTTTTATGTAACTGTACTATTTGTCCTTTTATTCATACTTAATTACAAATGTTACAGAATGGGCCTACAGTCATTATAGTTTTGTAAATGAGTGCCTTCTACACTGTTGTAAGTCGTGTCCTAACTGGAAGCATGGACTCCTGCAGGTGCCAGGCTGGTACAGGCATGTGTCCAGTAGATAAAGCCCATCGTAACCAGTGCCAGGCTTGTCGCCTAAAGAAATGCCTTCAAGCTGGCATGAATAAAGATGGTGAGCCTGAATCTTCATGTCTCCCTCTATTTGGCTCTCACGTTCTCGCTCATTGAGCCAATTCATCTCTAATTGTCCGTGTCCTTCTCTCCACAGCTGTGCAGAATGAACGGCAGCCCCGCAGCACAGCTCAAGTCAGGCTGGACTCTCTGGATGTGGACACAGAAAAGGAGCACCTGGCCACCACCCGGGAGCCCACATCATCCTCTTCAACCTGCTCTGTGATTAACAGGCCCCTGCTGACCTCCTCCATCAGCTCCAGCATCAGCTCCACTGCCTCCAACCAGCGCAGCAACAGCCCCAAGAACAACCACCGCTTCATGGCCAGCCTGATGACTGCAGAGACCTGCGCCAAGCTAGAGCCTGAGGACGGTAAGAACATGTACAAAAGCTGAAGTCCAATACAAGTGGCACTCAGGAGCACCAAGTCTAAATTATTGTTTTGACTGGGAATCTTTTGTTCAGCTGACATTCTGTGAAGCTCTTATATCTTGGCATTGGAAGTAGAGCCTGACCTCAGACATTCACAGTAGATTCAAGTTTATGTTTTCTCCCTTATTCTACAGTGGATGAGAATATTGATGTAACTAGTAATGAGCCTGAGAGAAGTTCCCCGGAGTGCAACACGTCCCTATACTCCTATTCCAGCACTGAGAGTATATATGAGACCTCAGCTCGCCTGCTCTTCATGTCGGTCAAATGGGCGAAGAACCTGCCAGTGTTCTCCCACCTGCCTTTCAGAGACCAGGTACAAGCAGCTTCTTGTCTGCTCTCACATAATTTTAAATGCTAGCTAACCCTTTACATTGTGTAAATATGTGATGAGAAATAGACCAACAAAAATGGCTCAAACGTATTTAGGCACAGAATATTAGATGGCTTTGTGTGGATGTGTTTTGTGAATGTTTCAATTCCTGTTCTTATAAAATAGTCAAATATTCTGTGACTGCAGCATAAAGGGAGAACTGCAGAATACAGTGTATCTTATTTTAGCCGGAATGAAATGCATCACTGTTGTCTTTCACTGTTTGTGCAGGTGATTCTGCTAGAGGAGGCATGGAGTGAGCTTTTCCTTCTCTGTGCCATTCAGTGGTTCCTGCCCTTGGAGAGCTGCCCCCTGCTCTCTCTTCCTGACTTGTCTCCTTCCTCTCAGGGCAAAAGCAGCCCCTCAGCCTCTGACCTGCGCCAACTGCAGGAGGTCTTTACCCGCTTCAAAGCTCTGCAAGTGGACCCAACTGAGTTTGCCTGCTTGAAAGCCATTGTTCTTTTCAAGCCAGGTCAGATCTCCTTCCTCTCCTACATGTATAGTTTCAGTGCTTGCGTGTAGATTTGTTGCATACTCATGAACTTTGTGGATTTCTTATAAAACAGAGGCACGTGGTCTCAAAGACCCAGAACAGGTCGAGAATCTACAGGACCAGGCTCAAGTAATGCTTTCTCAGCATATCCACACACTCTATGCCAGTCAGGCGGCACGGTGAGTAAGGACACATGCACGCACACACACACACACACACATCACATGCACGCACACACATGCACACACATCACATGCACGCACACACACGCACACACATCACATGCACGCACACACACCACACATGTGAGGACGCGGGATAATACAAATGTCCCAAATATAAAGGATTTCTATAATTAATTATAGAAATGTAATTTAATATAGAAATACTATATATTTCAACATTCAAAAATATTAATTGAAATATATAACAAGTTAGAATTTTATTTAATGCTATCTCTCTTTTGACTAGTTGAAACGGCCCAAAATTCCTTTAAATCAGTTTAGAAAGTTTCTAAGTATGTCTAAATGTAAGTTCAGAAATGTTTTTAGATAAATATATAAACATGAAAACATGCATTTGTTAATCATGTTAAAGGTCCTGCTGCTGTAGGTTAGTCCTGTTTTCCTTTGCACAGATTAACACTGATATAATTGTGTTGTTATATTTGCTGGTATCATGGCAAGTCAACTCAGAAATGAGTATTAATTATTCAGGACCTTTTTATTGTATAGTATGTACAACAAACAAACAAAGATGAAGTGCATAAATGCTCCCCAGACAATCTAATGTGTTTCTCTGTGCCCCTCAGGTTTGGAAGGCTGCTACTGCTTCTTCCCTCCCTACACTTTGTGAGCTCAGAGAGGATCGAACTGCTATTTTTCCACAGAACCATCGGGAACACTCCCATGGAGAAGCTGCTCTGTGACATGTTCAAGAACTGAAAATCAACTGTGTTGTTGCTGAGAGTGACATTTACACTAATGCATAAATTCATTCAACTTTTAGGTGCTTTCGTTCCCTATTGCTAAATTAGTGACAAGTTGCAATTACCATCACTTCAATTCATTCCTAAAGGAGAAAAATGTTTTATTTATTGTTCTTTCTTCACATCCCATGACTTGTTTTTAAATGTTTGTTAGATTTTGTATTTTTAATACTGCTTACATGTATATGCATCTTTATTGTGTGACCTTAGTGCGCTTTGTATCTTTAATGTCGATAAATATGTCACTGCCTTTTAAGCTTTTTATAACGCAAAATTATTTTGGTAAAAGCTTTTTGTAGGGTAATCCAACCCAGAAACAGTATTTTTACAAAGCTCACAGACAGGCCTCTTATTTGTCAGAATAAACAAATAAAAGTTATGATCTACTTTGAGAATCTTAAAAATCAGTCTTTGTAGAATATGTATTCATTACCATCTAAACACAATCAGTATGGATTACCATATCCTGCACATTACACTGGAGTCACTATGAACTTTGTTTCCTATATGATTTAAACCAGCCCATTAACACTTTCCACCTTTGCTAGTTGTAAGTGTATGCAGACTAACTAACATACAGTGCAATAAACAATGCACAAACTTTACATGCTTTTATACAACGACAACAAATGTTTTAATCTCTGAAGCATCCATTGCAGCTACAATATACTATGACTATTTATCTTTTTAAGAAAATCCAGCGATTTCAGATCAGGTTAGAAGTTCAGTACGCTTGACGTCACTTCATCTTGACATAAAAATCTTTTTACAGTGTGAGATCAAAAACACAGAGAGAACAGGAAATCACATTTTGTATGATCAGTCAGAAATGGGTTCATTATGACAGCCAGAACAATCACAGTGTTAGTAAATCACTGTTGAAGTTTGCAACTACATTAGTTTAATGTAGAAAAAATTCTAGAGTTCATTTACACAACAGCATTTAGCAGACGCTCTTATCCAGAGCGGCGTACATCAGTGCTCTAGTAGTCCACATCCGATCTGAAACCTGATTATGCTATACTTAAATCAACACTCGCTATTCAACGAATTAACTGCCAGTTAAGTTACACATATAAACAACTCCTATCAAAGAGAAGTCAGAGGTTCGAGCAAAGGTAAGGAAGGCCTGGAGTTAAGAGTGTTAGTGCCCGGAGGGTTTTTTAATATAGGGAAGAAGAAATGAATAAGTGATAAAAAGTGGCCTAGTTAGTCACCAAGGTACTCCTTGAAGAGGTGGGTCTTCAGATGACACTTTTGTTAGGTATTTTATACTCTTGTGGGTTCATATTAAATTTTATTTGATATCAAAAACCTTTCCGGGTTTGTTAGCTGTCATGAACCAAGGCGTAAGTGAATTATTGATCTATGAGTTTACTAGCCATGATTCCAACAATAATAACAACATAGCTGTCAGTGTTGATCTACTTTATTAAAAAACTGTTGTAACTGACATTACGTTTATTTTTAAAGCATTTAGTAGATGTTCGTATCTAAAGCTTTGCTGTTTTCTCAGAATTTATCCAAAGCCTACTCAGAATGTATCCAACAGATCAAACTTAAGATACTGTTAGAAAAGTGTCAATGCTGATACCTAGAAAACAGTACCTAGACTCTGAGTTCATTCCACCATTTTGGTGCCAGAACAGAGAACTGTGCTAGATGTTTGAAGGGCTCTAGGTACAGAACTAAAATCATGCTTAAATTATTCAGACAGGGCATAAAAACAGGTGTGATTGTGTGTGGGAGCTACAACAGGGCTGCAGCACACAGATCTAGCCAACTAATCTCAGCCACCTAATCTCAGCCACGAGAGACTCTTCTGATAAATAACCTAGCCTAATCAGTAGAATGGACTTGAACCTCAATGAGTGAAATGATAAAGTAACTAGATAAGATCATTTATTAGTCCCACAAGTGTAAACAGTAAAGTGAACAGAACAAGAGAAGAAAGTAGGAAAAGCAACCAACCAACTCAACAGATTTTAATAGAGTTCTAAGCATAATGTTTAAATAGCACATAGCACTTGTGAAGTGACCATGAGGTGAGAGTGACACTGGTCAACCAGAAATACACCAGCGATGCATGCATGGTCAGACAGAATGGTCATGCAGTCCTTGAAAGAAATGTTGAGATCATAGAGGGCCTGCAGTTTCAAGGATGAACATCAAATGAGTCTTTCTGATATTCAGTTTCAACTGATGTGTTTTCATTGATGAAGAGACTGCCAGATATGCAGAGATGAAACTCAGAGATGGGAAGAAGATTACTTAAGTGTCATAGCTATGGTACAAGAACCCACAGAAGGACATAACATTGCCAAGAGAAAGTAAAGAGGGCAGAATATAGAGTCTAGTCAGGACCAGTGTTAAATTGCCCGATCTTGCTGCATAGATTTTCTCAGGCCAGTTTACTTAAAGTAATTTAAAGTAGTGGTGGGCGGATCGATCCAAATATCAATACTATCGATATCAAAGTTGGTACTGATATTGATCGATACCAGTGTCATAAGATGTCATACTTTAGTACTTTCACGAAGCTCTTCCTCCTCCTCCTGCGTTTTAACGTTGTACTGTCACGTGACGCACAGAAAGAGAGAGAGAGAGACAGACAGAGAGAGAGAGAGAAACGGAGCAGCGCAAAGAGAGAGAGAGAGAGAGAGAGAGAGAGAGAGAGAGAGAGAGAGAGAGAAAAAGAGCAGCACACAGAGAGAGAGAGAGAGATAGAGAGAGAAAAAGAAAAGCGCATAGAGAGAGAGAGAGAGAGAGAGAGAGAGTGAGAGAGAGAAACGGAGCAGCGCACAGAGAGAGCGAGAGAGAGAGAGAAACGGAGCAGCGAATAGAGAGAGAGAGAGAGAGAGAGAAATGGAGCAGCGCACAGAGAGAGAGAGCGAGAGAGAGAGAGAGAGAGAGAAAGAGAAACAGAGCAGCGCACAGAGAGAGAGAGCGAGAGAGAGAGAGAGAGAGAGAGAGAGAGAGAGAAACAACGCCACGCA
>JBBJLR010000133.1:8141292-8152957 GCA_037577145.1 Brachypetersius gabonensis
ATAATTCAAAGGAATAATCACAAAAACACTTAAAGGACAGGCAAATTCATTCAGATTTAGCAATTTGATGATACACCTTAATTATTAAAAAGAAAAAAAAAAGTATCGTATCGGTTTTGGCAATACTGGCTTTGTATTTACTTGGTATCGGATCGATACCAAATTTTGTAGTATCGCACACCACTAATTTAAAGCCAGCCAGGATCCTGTAGCTTTTTCTGAATGAAAGAGAGAAACTTGATCACATTATGATGTGTGTGTGTGTGTGTGTGTGTGTGTGTGTGTGTGTGTGTGTGTGTGTGTGTGGTAGCAGCAGACACTGATGCACACAGTATAATTTTACTCGAAATATGGCAACAGAGCTGATGCTGCTCACTGAGCTCCAGTTGTCTCCGATGCTATAATGTTGGGTCACATGTGGGGAAGACGGTCTGCACTGTGCAGTGTGTGGAGGAGGATCCAGCCATCTAAAGGCAGCGGTGGAAATTTCCAGACAGTCAAATTCTACCTAGACACCCATGCGGTCAGGCTTTTTACTTTCAGAATTTCCCAAACCGGCGGGTGAGGGGCTGGGAAATATCTGTGTCATCTTTACAGCAGGGGGCACTGTGCGTCTTCCTGGTGTTGAAGGTTGGGCTCCTCTCCTCCGGAGGGTGCTGTTGGACTGGGATTGTGAGCAGCCTACAGGTTTCAAAACACGGAAGGGAGTTGTTTGGCAGTTGCGGTGATGATGGTGAAGCTGTTTTGCTGTTTTTATTGAAATAAACACTTCATAAAGGAGGTGTCGTGAAAATGTTCAGAAAATCGCAGGGGTTCGAGTATGAAGCTTTGCCTCAGAGAGAGCCCTGTAGCAGCCCGGGCCTGTCCGTGTCCCCCCTCTCCTTCGGTCAGTCTCAGTTCAGCAGTGGACACTCCTTCGACTACGTGCCCAAAATAAAAGACAATGACTTCACAGACACGACTCAGGGATTCCTGTCGTGGATGTGCAACTTGATCGTTACATTCCTGGTTTTTCTTTGCACTCTGGTCACATTCCCTATCTCTGCCTGGTTTGTATTAAAAGTAAGTATCCTGTTGATTATACAGACATTGTGGATTTTTTCAGGGCTGTTTTTTATTTAATCTGCAGAAGTCAATGTTTGTTTTTAGACCGTGCCCAACTATCAGAGGATCGTTCTGTTTCGCCTGGGTCGTGTGAGACCCCCTAAAGGTCCAGGAGTGGTCCTTGTGCTCCCCCTAATTGATCAGTGGCAGAGAGTGGACCTGAGGACCAGGGCCTTTAACATCCCGCCGTGCAAGGTACCATCAAATAGCTCCTCCCACACTTTGGTGTGTGGTCTCTTTCCCAGTGGTGATACATTTACAAATGCACTATATGAGTGAAAGTTTTGGGACGCCTAACCATTACGCCAAAAGGAGCTTTAATGACATGGCAATCAAATCCATAGATCCATAATATGGAGTTGGTCCCCCCTTTGCAGCTATAACAGCTCCCACTCTTCTTGGAAAGCTTTCCATGAGATTTTGGAGTTTCTGTGGGAATTTGTACCCAAGCATTCTGTAAAACATTTATGAGGTCAGGCGCTGATATTGGTCAAGAGTGGGGTCAGGGTTCTGTGTGGCCAGTCAAATTCTTCCACACTGAACTAATTCAATCATGTCTTTATGGAGCTTGCTTTGTGCACTGGGGCACAGTCATGCTGGAATAGAAAAGGTTCTTCCCCAAACTGTGTCCACAAAATTGGAAGCATGACATTGTCCAAAATGTTTTGGTATGCTGAAGAATTTAAGATTTTTTTCCACACTGGAATTAAGAGCCACTTGAATACAATAATTAAAATGTGTGTCCCCATACTTTTGTCCATCGTAGTGTATGAATGTAAAGGTAAGACATTTTACACACAGATGGAGATTCCTTCATAGCTGTGCCTGGTTTAGGTAAGTCAATTTAATAGAAACCTGCCGCCAGTGTGTTTGTCTACCTACAGTTTACCTTGAAAAATAATAATTGAAATATTTCATACATTCTGTTTACTTTCATGAATCCATTTAGCACATCATACATGAAACATTCTTTCTCATGCATATAAGTTATGCAAAATATGCATTCACTCAGTAAATTATTTGAAAAAATCAATTAAATACATTTGATTGCTCTCATGCCATGCATGGATGCCAGTTACACTATGCTATAGTAGTGCAAGATGTTACTTTCAACCGTGTTATTTGTTTGACCCACTGCCAGCAAAGGAATTGGAAATAAAAATCCGATTTTGTAATGGGGTAATGCAATTGTTAAGATACTTTTTTCCTTAACTGGAAGTTAAGAAATTATTCAGTGTTTAACTTTAAAGGTTTAAATCACATATTTTAAATCTCTCATTATCACCAAATTCCTGCCTGGACTAAACTGTTACATTGGACCATTTCAGAGCATATTCCAGCCAATGTCTTAATGTTCGATTAACTTTCTTCATTAGTTTATTTTTCTGTCTGTGCTCTTGCCAGGTGACGACTAAAGATGGTGGATTGGTGTCGGTTGGAGCAGACATCCAGTTCCGGATCTGGAATCCAGTGATGTCTGTGGTGGCAGTGCAGGATCTGAATGCCTCCACACGCCTTACAGCACAGAATGCCATGACCCAGAGCCTGGGCAAGAGGACTCTGAGGGAGATCCAGACAGAAAGGGTGAAACTGGGTGAACACCTTGGGGTGAGATACAAAATCAGCTGTTTAGTGGATTTTTGTAGGCCTCTTCATTGTCTGTTTGTTTTACAGCACATAGAAAATATAATGTTATTATAACTTAAACTTACTACTTGCTATTAAACTTGCTCCTGGGGCAGCTGGTTGCCTGGTGCTTAGGGTATTGCCCCTGCAAAAAGCTGTGGAATTAAATCCCACGGCTGCTAGTGGCACCTTTGAGCAAGGTATCGTCCCCACACACTGCTCCCAAGGCCCATGCTGCTGGCAGCCCACTGCTTCACATGATTAATGTGTTTAATGCAGAGAAGAATTTCATACTCTTCACATTGCGTGCTGTGTTGTGGTGTGTTCATGTGGGACTATAAGGAGACACTTTAATTTCATTACTTTAACATATAGGTAGACAGATAAACAGACGGTGGATAGACAAATGCATTAAAAACACTGTAATCATTTTCTTGTTCTTTGATGTTCTTCAGATGGACATTAATGAGTTAACAAAGCCATGGGGGTTGGAGGTAGACAGAGTGGAGCTGACTGTAGAAAGTGTGCTAAGGGCTCCAGAGGGCCCTCAATCAGGACAGCTTATCATGCCTCCCTCTGTTCCTGGCCTGGAAGGTCTCACAGGACCAATACAGCAGCTTGCCATGCACTTCCTGGGGCAAAACGTAGTAGTCCCCCAACCTGTTAAAGGTACATTTACTCATTCATTCGCTCACCCACTGTCCAACAAAGTCATTCATACATTCACATATTCACAGTAGGGCTGCACGATATTAGGAAAATATGCGATAATGGTATGTTGTGATGGCGATATCACATGCCATAAGTGAGTAAAAACTTAGCCTTTATAGTGTTGATGTTTTTCTGCTTTGGATTAGCTGGTAACAGAGACTCCAGACGCTGACTAGTCTATGGAGAAAAAAATGCAATATTTCCATTCCAACATGTTTTTTTTGAAGAATTTACTTAAACAGAGCATTTTAATGCCTCCCATAAAACATCTGAACCATTGAACATTGTTGAAAAAAATATTTTTTAAATAATTTTAAATGTAAACATAATTTAAATTATAGTAAGATCTTAGCCAGAAAAAACAGCAAAAAGAACAATCTATAACAGTAGCACAGAAGATGAAGAAAACAGCCCAGTGATTTTTTTTGCCCTCTTCTCTGTGGTTCTGGGTGAAGAGTTCTGGAAAACCCAGTTTATTGCAGTTCAGTCAGTCTGTGGCGATATGTACATTGCGCATGTTGATATCGCGATGACGATAAATTCCTGATATATTGTGCAGCCCTAATTCAAAGTGTCCTTTCCTGTGTAGATACAGTCAGCTTCACTGATGAGCTGGGCCTAGATGGCATGCAGGACTCTGTGGCCGTGGGCAGCAGTAAGGCAGAGGAGCTGCTGACAGCAGTGAGCCTGGTTCTGTCTGAAAGCTTGGTAGAGGAGGTGGGAGCCTGCTTCCAGTTTCACATCAGTACCAGCAGCGGCCAGACCAGCAGCTACTTTGTGGATCTGACTCACGGTGAGTACAATAACAAGACTGGTGAAAAGCTGTTTTGCTTTATTAAATTTAGTTTAGTAATTGACTCTAGCTTGGGAAACTAGACCTATATGTATTTTTCAAATTAGGTTCTTTAACGGAAAACAAAATACGTGCACCTATAAAAGATAAAACCAGAGATACTGAAATTTTTTTTTTATATATATATATATACACACACCTGTATATTGGTAAACTAGTGTAAACTAATGTATATTTCTCTGTATATTTTTCTTTGTCTCTCTTTCTCTCCATGTCTAGGCAGGGGATCATGCGGTTTAGGTGAAGCACGGCAGCCGGATGTCTCTCTGAGTCTGACTGAACAGGACTTGATAGCCATGGTCCAGGGCAACCTTCAGCCATTTGTTGCCTACAGCAGTGGCCGACTAAGTGTGCAGGGAGACATCAGCACTGCCATGAAGCTAGAATCTCTTTTCAAGCTTCTTAGGCCTCTGTGAAGCCTACAATAAGAAGAGCACATGTGCCTTATATATGTAGCCTTCTCATTCATGTCAACGTATGTTCGGATTCTGTAGCAGTACTGTATTAAAGCTGTTTGAAGTTTTTTTTTTTATCTAAACGGTAAAATTAAATTGGCTATCACAATGAAAAAGGGTAAACTTTGTAAATGTGACAAATGTAGAAGCAGTCCAGAGCAGAATATATTATGTGATTGTATATGATTTGTATTTTAATTTTTACTACATTATTTATTAATGACTTGTGGTGTTTTAATTCATGTGATTGAACATGTTCTGTTATTTAAAGGATGGCTTTGTTTGAAGCCAATAAAAGTTGTAGTTTTATAATCTATATTTATGACATTAAATGATGTCCTCATATTTTAATGTGAAAAATATAGTGATTTGAATGTGTTTTTCTATTCCTCTTATCTAGTGGTGTCCTTGAGTTTGTGTGTATACTGTCATTACACACATCCATACAAGGCTGAGTGCCTCTCTCCCATTCACTCTGACCCTCGCTCATCTGGCCTTCTCTGCCTACACACAGCTGCTTACAGAGAAAACTCCCACAAGGCCAGTCTACTGCCAGCATACTTGTACTATTACAGAAAAGCAGCATATACGGTTAGATATATAGCCACAGCTGTTATTCTTGCAAACTCAAACTCTGCTGGATCCTTAAAGGACTTTTTCCCTGTTGTTACCCACATCAAGCCCAACAGACATGAAAGCCTGAAGGTAGCAACCGTTTGAACAACTTCAAAAGTGTTAGATCATGAATAAATAGGTTTTAGACTAAAGACCAAAAAGAATTTTCTTTGGAGGTTTGGCAAGATCAGGCATTATCCATGGCTCGAGTGGGTAAAGAACACAGGGAAACTTGGATTTTTACCTTGAATTCATGCAGTGAGAGGAGGTGCATGAAACCAAGGACCTTGACCAGAAGAACTGTCCCTGTGAATTTCAGGGAGTGTGAAGAGAGGGCTAGAAAAGAACCTGACTGTGAGTGAGTGTGTGTGTGTGTGTGTGTTAGGTTGAAATAAGCATGTTATCACTCACTATGTTGTATGTTGATCTTTGTACCTCTGCATACCTCAACTGTATAGCTTGCACAGTCTGTTTTGGAGCAGACTTCACCTTGTGATTTACTTCTTATCTCTGGTACCTTCTTACCAAGCTGCAGGGGTATCAGTTGGAGAAGTCTCCAAAGGTCACACCCCACCCCCATTACACACACACACACCACGCACACCCCACCCCCATATGTAACTTGACGTGGTGTGGGACCCTCGCGCGAGTAAAAAGACTGGTCTCTGGCTCATACTCTATTAGTCAACGGTCCGAGGGAATTGATCACTCTCTCTGACAGTGTGTGATGGCAGCAAAGTGGAGAGTGTTGTCCAGCCCTGTGGCTCAGACCCTAGCCGTGCTGGATGGACCAGGCCAGTTCAGGACATGCTACAGTGGGAATGTTTCCAAAGTAAGAGAGACACACTTCTCAGAGAGCAACTCCACAGTTAAGCCCTTCCGTGAAATCCCTGGTCCGTGGAAGAGCAGCATCAACAACCTCTACACCTTCTGGAAAATGGACGGCTTAAAGAACATCCATCACATTATGGTGCATAACTTCAACACTTTCGGACCAATTTATAGGTAAAGCTTTCTTTTGATTATTCACCATAAATATCCTTTATTAATGTATGGGAGTAGTATTTATATATTCATATTTAACTGCTATCTCTTTGAAAAAACTATAATTATGAATCATCCCAGGATCTCCTGAGAGTGTTTGCTTAAAAAAACCCCAACCTTTGTTTGGGTTATTATTCATTATTAATCATTATTCATCGCTATCCCAAAAGCAGTCATCTTGTATGATAAGCATATCATAATAGATCGATCATGTTATGTACACTCAGATGGATATGGTGAGGCATTTTGTTTCAATATATGTGTTCTGAAATGTTTTGCCAGAGAGAAAATTGGATATCATGAAAGTGTGAATATCATCAACCCTGAAGATGCTGCCATCTTATTCAAAGTAGAAGGCCATTATCCCAAGAGGCTTCAAGTGGAGCCTTGGATCTCCTATAGGGACTACAGGAACCGCAAATACGGCGTTCTTCTCAAGTATGACTCCTCATGTAATGCTACTGGTTGTATTTGAATATGTCTGAGCATGAAGTTCAGTACAACTGTTTATCTCTTCAGAGATGGGGAGGACTGGAGATCTAATAGAGTCATCCTGAACCGGGAAGTGATATCGCCGAAGGTGCAGAGTAACTTCGTGCCCATGCTGAATGAGGTGGGCCAGGATTTTGTGGCTCGAGTACATACTAAAATTGAAAGAAGTGGACAGAATAAGTGGACCACAGATCTTTCCCAAGAGCTCTTCAAGTATTCTCTGGAATGTAAGGTTTGACACCACACGGCTGATACATGAGGTTGACAGTTCAGCTGATCGATTTATTGAGCCCTAAATTAGTTCAGATGAGATCAGATGGGCCCAGTAAAGGGCTGCTCCAGGACCAGTACCGTGAACCAGTGTCTTGCTTTTCTCAGTGAGGGTCTATTTGCTCTGTGAATGCTTACCTGAGACCTTTCTGTTCCTCAGCTGTGAGTTCAGTGTTGTATGGGGAACGCCTGGGGCTCCTGTTGGACTACATTGACCCAGAGGCTCAGCACTTTATTGACTGCATCACTCTCATGTTTAAGACCACTTGTCCCATGCTGTATATCCCCCCTACCCTGCTGCGTCGACTGGGAGCCAAAGTATGGAAAGACCACGTGGAGGCCTGGGATGGCATTTTCAACCAGGGTAAGACTATTTCAAGTGAGGACAAAACATTGTGTGAGAGAAAATTTAGGTACAGTGCTGTGCAAAAGTCTTTTATATTTATAAACTATTTGGAATAGTAGTGTTTTTTCACATTAATATAACTAAATGTACTAAAAAAAATGCCAATCTTATATATACTAATTTTATGTAAAGTATGTACAGTATTACCTGTACTTACCATCAGAAAGCTGGTTTGGCTCAGTTAAATTAAATCTGGAGCTGCTGATGGAAGCATTAATAAACCTGTGTTCTCCTTACCAGTTTGCTTTGCTAGCAGAAGGAAACATTGTACATTACTGTTCCTCACTGTTTTAATAAAAGAAATAAAAGATAGAAGTTTTGTGTTTGTGATGAGTAAACTTGAAACCCTTTTTTTGGTCCCTTCATCGTGACCAAACAGTGTGGGGAGGGCAGCTGGTAAATTTTAGATTGTGTAAACTGAAAAAATTAAATAAACCAGATCTTGATAAGACAGTAGAAAAGAACAATATGGCAGAAGTCTTGCACCAACATGACCAGATCTGTGCATTACACCCATCTCGTTTTGGGGCTCCATAGCGGACCGCTGTATCCAGAACATATACAGGCAGCTGAGGAAACAGCCTGGAGCCCAAGGAAAATACCCTGGAGTGCTGGCCAGCCTTCTGATGCTTGATCGTTTGTCAATTGAAGAGATTAAGGCCAGTGTGACTGAACTGATGGCTGGAGGAGTTGATACTGTAAGACAAGTCTTTTTTACAGATAAGCATAAAAGCACAGTGTCCTTTAGTCGTGATGTCATTGCAAGATGGTACCAATGCTGTGTGCCACGTGTTTCAGATATCCATCACCCTGCAGTGGACTCTTTATGAGTTGGCACGGCACCCTGACCTGCAGGAGGAGCTGAGGGCCGAGGTCAGGGCTGCTCGTGCTGCATCACAGGGAGACTTACTGCTGATGCTGAAAATGGTGCCGCTGCTCAAAGGAGCTCTAAAAGAAACTCTCAGGTGTGTATAAAGACAGAACGGAGGAAAACCAAGATTACTTTCCATCACACCACTGAACAGTACAGTACACATGACCAACATAGTGCTTCTGGGAACAAATAGCTTCCCTAAACCATCTGACCTTCTGTTTATGGTGCACGTTTGAACAGTAAAGTGACTTGGTATAATGAAGTGATTCTAAGATTTATGATGTTAAATGTCTGTTTTATTGTAAAAAGTAAAGTGGCCCCTTTTAGTCAGGTGTGAACACACCACAGCACAGTACAGTGTGAACAATGTGAAATTCTTTCTCTGCATTTAACCCATTGAGCAAGGTGCCCTGTCCCCACACACTACTCCTCCCCCACCCCCTTTGGTGGCAGCCCCCTGCGTCACGTACTGTTCTAAGCTGCAATTTCATAGTGTAATAGTAATTACACTGTTTTCACAAACATGTTAATTGTAGCCCCAGAAAGGGAGTTTTCAGTGGAAAATTAACACACCGACCATTTAGATTTACCCTAGAAATAAGGTTATTCCATCCTAGGAAGCCTCTTCTCAAATATACAAGAAATGGATTAGGATACTTTTACTAACTGCATTTTCTCTCTTAAAGGCTCCATCCTGTTGCGATAAGCCTGCAGAGGTACTCCACTGAGGACATCGTAATTCAAAATTATGAAATTCCATCTGGGGTAAGCAACATTTGAATAACCTGAACCAGACCTAAGATAATGCTGACTGTTCCACTGATATATCTAAAAGCACTTTAAGTCTGAGTCATTTTGTGTGGAGCAGACGTTGGTGCAGCTGGGGCTGTTTGCAATGGGCCGAGACCACCGTATTTTCCCTCGGCCAGAGCAGTATCTGCCCTCTCGCTGGCTGAACAACGAGAGCCGTTACTTCAGGAGCTTGGGTTTCGGCTTTGGGCCCCGCCAGTGCCTTGGCCGCAGGATCGCAGAGACTGAGATGCAGCTCTTCCTCATTCATGTGAGTTCTATTACATGTCATTTCAATAATAATAGCAACTATTCAAAAGTTTCCTGTCTGTTATCAAAAATGTTTATTCAGTAATAACTAGATCCAGTATAGTATTATAGCCTTTCATATTATTAAAAAAATAATTTTTCTTAATGTTTTAAATATATTAAGAACCATCTTTCTCAGTCATGATTTAAACTAGCTTTAGTAATTACAAACCTGCATGGCTGCTTGGTGTTAACATCATATTCATATTATGTTACTTTACATTCATTTGCAAATGCTTTTATCCAAAGTGACACACAATTTTAGGAAAGTAACATTTCAGGACAATGTGAAAACAAGATGAGGGTTCTAAGTGCCAAAATCATTATGTAGAGGGCAGTGTCAGAAGATAGACAGTGCATCAGGAGTAGATGAGTGCATCTTTGAATGGATAAATCCTCAAGATTAATTCAGATGAATTCATACATGCATATCTTGTTTGATTATTACTGAAAAGATGAATTTCAAACTATAAATATTGATTCCAAACTCTTGTATGGTAATGAATAGTAAATGTATCTATTTTTTATCCATATGGTAAACTCACTGAGATTTGAGCATACGATTCTATGCTCCCTTTTTAATGGAACCAACACTAATAATTCTGATCACAAATGTCTGGAGAGACTGGTTCCTTTGTTCGTGTGTTTTAGTCTGTAACAACTGTATCGCTTGTATGTTTGTGCCTCCACAGATGTTGGAAAACTTCAGGATTGAGAAGCAGAGGCAGGTGGAGGTACGGAGCACGTTTGAGCTGATTCTGCTCCCTGAGAAGCCTATTCTCTTAACTATAAAGCCTCTACACAGCTCCAGATAGCAGCACATTAGGTGAAATAAACTGGGTAACAAACCTGGAGTTTGTGTGACTGCTTTTTTATTTCGAGGGTTTAAAAGCAAACTCCTTCTAGAATGTATCAATACAATATTTTAATAAACATATAAAAACTATTATATTACTAGTCTTACATTTGAAGGTCAGCAAAGTGCAGGACAAACCTGAATCAATGTGAACTTTTACCACTCTGCAACTCCATACAAGGTGAAAATGGTGAACACCCAAAAATGTCACAGTCAGGTAAACTGCTGTTGCAAGATAAAACATGTGACCGTCGTTTACAAGCTTCAAACACCTGTTTCATCTTTTTGAGTTTTTCTTAAAATGCATGGTTAGAACTGATGGCCTAGGTCTAACAGTCCTGGTTTGCTACTGCAGTTTTAAGTCACTTCAGGGGATCCAGCTGTCTGTGGCGTACACGTCTCAAACTGGAGTCTGAAACATTTTTCTTGAAAAGACAACGAGAGAAAGAATGTCTCTGTTTGCCGCAATGATACATTCAAAAAAGAGCAAAAGGTATTTTAAGTGCTTCACATAAACAGATGAAGGTTGCATACTGACTGGTGGCTGGTCGTGCAGGATCATGGTTGATGTCCGGGTGAACCCATGGTCCCATTCACTGAGTCTGGTCAACATCTCCTGCTTTTCCCTCCCCCACTGACTGGCATTTTCCTCCAGCTAGAACACAGAGTTATGAATTAAATATGAACACAGGCAGCTTCAATAAAGATTTTTTTTATTGCTTTTAAAATCACACCTGTTTTTCCAGAGTGTGGATGTAGGCCTCTGCTCTCTCTAACTGCCCCAACAACCTCAGCTTCTCTTGGTCTGTAAAAGGCTGCTGCAGCTGTGTAGTCCACCACATACTGCATGTTCAGTTATTAATACCCCAAAGGTGTTTGTTTGTATGTATTTTGCTACTTTTTGTTTCATTTTTACCATGACAGCATGACATTAGGTATAACTTCACTAAATATTAGCACTCATATTCAAATACTCATATACACTATTATATGTACCACTTTTACCTGTAAAAATATGTATTAAGCGTCCGATGCAGCAAAAAATATTTGAAATGTGTATGAGAAGGTCCACCTGAGCAGGCTGTTGTATAATAACAGCTTGTGGTTGATAACGGAGTTTATCCAGCTCCTCTCTGAGGCGCGAGTTCTCTGCCACCAGAACAGACTCAATCTCTCTCCTTTTACTGTCCTCATCATCTACACACACACACACGCACACGCACACGCACACACACACACACACACACACACACACACACAC
>JBBJLR010000133.1:8170996-8182223 GCA_037577145.1 Brachypetersius gabonensis
CACACACACACACACACACACACACACACACACACACACACACACACACACACACACACACACACAGTCAATTTAGAATCCACCATTTAACCTGGCGCTCATGTCTTTGGACCCGGTGTCTCCAGAGGAACCCCACCACCACCACAAGGAGAGTATGCAAACTCCACACACACACACACACACACACACACACACACACACACACACACACACACACACACACACACACACGTATTCACTGCTTACAGTTATTACAGTTTATCCCAGCAGAACAGAGGCTTGATTTTCTGTTAATGTAGCACTATTTGAAGACCAAATACATTTTTAAAAACCCTGAAAGATTAAAAGCCAGAACATCCTCTTCCTTCAACAGGATACAGAGATCTGCACCTCTGAAGCTGCCTTGTTGCCAGAAACAAAATTCTTGGATTTTAGAACTTACCAGTAAATCATAAGAGATGTGCTGAAATTGTGTTATTTAAATCCCTCATAAACACTAACTCACTTGCTCTCAATGATTTGGACAAAACAAAAGTCAGCCTTATTTAAAAAAAAGATTTAAGTTTCATGAGATGTTTAATTTAATTTATCTTATGAAATGACCCAATTGAACTGTGATCATGAACATGGGGGGTCCAATGACTGATCCTAATTCATATCTAATAACCTGAAACGACATTACCATGGCTTAAATCAATCTACACCCTATTGTTTGGCTTAGATTGGTTATGCTGCAGCTTGTAAATTAAATCAACATATTCCCATGTGGGACAAGGCGCCAAGGCACAATCTTAATAATGCAGTGTCAGCAAAGAAAAACACATCAGTGGAATTTGTGGGTGTGCGGATGTTTGGGAGGAAATGTGCATGTGACTGTCCGTACGCGCTGTGTGTGTGTGTGTGTGTGTGTGTGTGTGTCAAGGACAGCAGCCTTGGTGAAGGACACATGATTGAGTAGCATGCTTCCTCTGTCTGTAGTACAAAAACACGACTAATGCTAATCTTTACAAAGAAAGAAAATTACAGAGACATCCTTTTAGCATTAATAAAGCACTGATAAACAAATCAGCTCTGTTGACACATAGCCTAAAACATTAAGCTGTATCAAAAAACAAATGTTTGGTGACAAATTATATTCCAAAGCATCATTTAATACTGAAACTGAAACACAGTCTTACACACAGTATACACATGTGTATACATTAATAGAACGTGTGATTAAAATAATGCTTTATCTGTCATTTTACTTTCTGTTGTACGTCTGTTGCACATTTGTTGCACATTATTTATTATTACTTTCTGGTGCACTTGGTTGATTCCTATGAAGCTCCACAAATGTTCACAAAGCAGTCTTGTCAGCTTGCAGGCAAATACTAGCTATGTTACTCGACATAACAGATAGACTGTAGCTCTAGACAACACCACTGACATACCAGCATCACAACATTCTCTGATTCTCCCTCTGATATTCTACACTGTGAGTGTGTGGCACACAGGCAGCACCTTACCCTGCTGGATACAGTCAACTGTTGCACCCAGTTTTTTCCCCAAAGGGCTTCTGTGACCTTTGCAAAGTGCAATACAAGCATGGCTTAATGGCTTACATAGAATGTGACATTTACGCATGCCAACCTGCTGCTGAAAAACACTCTTGTCCTTCATGCCCAACAGGCACTGTGTTACTAAGCCCTGATACACTTGAAAAAGCAGATTTTCTAAATAACTCAAGAACTTTATCAGTTAACAAATTTGAGGCTTTTCCTACACACAGACCGTGAAGCATCTTTATTCTCACACCTGCATACATGCACATGCAAACACACTGACAAGGCCAGTGAGAATGATGGTGGGTGGGGATGGATGATGACCGACACTTGATGGTTTAGCAGGGCTGTGAGTGAGATTGGATTCAGATCAGAGCCCATTTTTTTAAATGGAAGATATAATTTATTGCTTCCTCCTTCAGAGATAGCACTCTAGTTTAGATGCGCCAAGGTTTGTGGGCCACTGAAAGGATTAAATGAAACATCACAGTCATAATAACAGAAATACCTAGTGATGAGGCAGAATGCAAAATACAAATACAGCCATGCCAGTGGACAGATTTAATCATGTACCCACAGACAAGGTTTGCGGACCAAATTGTTGCCTCATAAATTGCTTGTGTTCTGTTTGTTCATAGCATTATAGAACAGTAAGCTTTTCACTCTTCAGAACAGATTGTGCTGTAGAGATAAAACACATGGACTGGTAGCAAAGCTCTAGTTTATGTGCCGCACTTTTTTTTTGAGTAGAACACTACTGAAGTAATGAGCATAATTTAAAAACAAAAAATGCCCACAGAGAGTGATACTGACTGGCCTGAACTTCTATTTGACTGTTAAGCATAATGTCAACGTCAACCTTTTATTTCCTTTTTAGGAGTTTTTATTTTGTTGAATGTTTTGTTAACACAATTATTTTGATGAATATTTTTTAACGCCACCATTTTGAACATATAAAGGTTTTATTCAAAAAATAGTGGGAATGTAGCAGTGCACAAATGTTTTATATCATTTGTGTTGGTGTTCTTTCCCCTCAGTGCAACACCCTTTTGATACAGAATCATTATTATCACGTTTCTTAAAGGACAAAAGAATTTGTAACATTCTGCCCCGGTTTGCCCTTCCTTGCCTTGATTTGGTTTCCAGCTGAGCCCGTCCGTTCCTCCTGATCAGTGTGTTCACCCGTGTGTTCACCCCTCTTTACCCAGGTGTTCCCGATCCTTATCCTCTATAAACACTCCTGTGTCTTTGTTCACTTCATCTGTCTACCCCGACACTCCCTGTGACACTCTAATAGAGGTTTCTCATGGGCTTTATCCTGACGATTCTGTTTGTTGTTTACATTGTTACTCCTCCCCTACCCAGAATACAATGGTTTCGATGAAAGGCTGGGGAACTTCTAGTGTCTCACGTTTGTGATTGTCATAGAAATACTCTGTAAAGAAAATCATTCAGTCAGTCTTGTTGATACATGTAACAAACTGCAGTATTACCTGAAACTTTAACATTCCCATCCAGCAGTAAAAAATCTTAAGTCCATAAGAAGGCAACTCATGTCATCAGACTGCTGCCAACAACTGTGTCAGTGAGCACTGGCTGTGTGAGCACAAACAGAGACAGAATTTCTCCAACTGAGAGTAATAAAACCCACTATGCAGCAGAGGGAATATGTGACTCCTACATGTAGATTAAAAACGGATCAGTGTGGGGTGGTCTGGATAATCTCTGACCCCGTCTTTATTCTGTCGATGTCCTCCCCCTGATTTACAACGCGGCGACCTGGTTCAGAGTCTGTTAAGATGACTAGATAGAGATAGCAGAGCAGAGGAGCCCATTAGATGATGCTGAACTCATGGGACAGAGCGAACAATGCAGGTGAATGGCAGGATGGCCTGATTGTAAAGCAGTTAATGTGTGTGCAAGGGGTGAACAAGAGGGCATACACAGCTGACAAGAGGGGGTCCTGTTAAATGTCTCAATATCCACCTCCTATTTCTCTCTCTCACTCTCTCTCTCCACCACACAGCTACCATAAACAGATATAGCTGCATCCTTGATGCTTCAAAGCAGCCTGAAAAGCCAAATCTGCCCCCCCTCCTTCTTCTCTGAGTCACTGGAGACTGTTATCAGAGCAGCACAGGAGCTGGGCTGAAACACTGCAGCTCCAAACAGCAGTAAATAAGCCTGATAACAAAGGAGCTAATGAAGCTGTCTCCAAAACAGCAGCCGAGGAAACCGTCAGGCACTTTAAATTCTCTGTTTATTTATACTGCACAAGGACATAAGAACCCTAAAACGTGACCACATTTCAAATCAGTCCGAGGTGGCACTGGGGAGTACTGAAAGAAGTCAGTATTAAGGTGGTTTCAAAGTATATCACAGTGTGACATTATATGGAAGTCTGCATCAATAAAGCTAATTATCTCATGCTTCCTGAGTACTGAGATATAAGCGCTTCAGAAAACTAACATAGCTTGCTTTCACTGGACTCTTCTCCAAATATGACAACTTTATAAACTATCCTTAATCATACACAAACCATATTCACAGAAAAGAGACGTAGGATTTACAAAGACTTTGTATTTTAAACTGTTCTTTTAAAACCCACAAATATTACATTGTTTGATATACATTTTTATGCATCAAAACCACTGAAAGTAAAATCAGTATTACAGTTTGGAATAATTGATACAACACTAACTTGAAACCTTGATCTAAGATTCCATAAAGGTAGGAGAGTGTTCAAACATGGGCGTCTCTAGAGACGCTTCAAACTGGCATTCAACACACAGGCTGGCGGCAGACAAACATGCTGATATGTAGTGATGTAGCCTTGGATGCTGACGGCACTCGCAAGGTACTGAATGTGTTCTGTAAATGCAAACCCATCCATAGCTTCGGCTGTGCTTTCAAGACATTGTTATGTAGGTACTTCTCTGCCGCCAGCATCCAACTGTGCTACGCCTCCACACATAGACGCCTCCACACTCTTATACACCCTCCAGCTTGACTCTGCCATTGTCTCTCAAGGCCAGCAGTCTCTTGGCTTTTCTTGCACAGTCTGACCTCCACCTGCAGTCAATCGTGTGCAATTTTGGAGCTCCTGGAAGAGCAGAAACCAAGCTTGGACTCTGATGAGGAAAGGAAAGACTGCACTGCTAAAAATAACAGGCAAGCCAAATCATTAGGCAATAATTACCTAATATAATTATCTAATTTTTCTCATTACTAAACAGTAATAAGAAGGTCTTGTATATACCAAGTGAAATTAGAATATTATTCCAGCAAAAAAACTTCCATCAAGCATCATTTAATAAAATAAAATATATGTATGATCACACAAAAAGAACCATTCAGTGAAAAACACCAGTGGATAATACTGCATGACATAGCTTACAAATATCAAATTGTAATATTAGGTGATTACATTCTTAAAACTATCTAAAACTGAATATATACATTAAATATGATTTTTTACTTTGCCAAGTGTTAGTACTGACTAAAGAAACAAAGGACAATACCACCACAAACTGGAGAGAGGAGGTCAGAAGCAGAGAGAGCAGACACGTTGGTAGGACAGCATGCCTGCGGTTTGGCCGTGACAAACATGTTGCAGGATCCAAGAACCTTTCTACAAAATATATTTTTAAATCATCCACTAGATGTCACTGTGGGCCCACAGAGCTCTGTGACCTGCTCTCCACCCTGAGGCCAGTGGTCCGGTCCCACAGGACCCCAGCCAGCAGTCAGCCGAAGACTCTGCACTGTCCTGCTACACAGCCCATATGAGGAAAAGCGCACATGCCTCCCTCACTATTATTATTCATAATATGTCTCCGTCTACCCCAGGCATGGGTATGTGGATCTGTGGGTTTGTGTATGTATCTGTGTGCATGTGTGTGCGTGCGCGCGTGCGTGTGTGTGTGTGTGTGTGTGTGTGTAAATTACAGTGCATTCCTGTGCTAGAGAGCCCAGACTGCATACATTATTTCACATCTGAACCCCAGACTTTTCCTGCTGGGAATATCACATGCCTGCCAATAATAAAAAAAAAATACATAAAGCATTTATCTTAAAGCAAGGCTGAGCTCCGGCTTCTATTGAGAACGTTGGGTAACTAACAGCATTAGGATAATATGCTACTCAAACCCTAGAGAACGCTTTAATATTTTAGAAGTCCCTTTTGCAGAAAACTGGTTTCAAAAGTCCACTGTACTATACCTAATCCCCTTACCTCTATACACTATAGACTAACACTGCCATTTGTGGCCAGAAAACCTCTTCTGCGCCCTCTATGTTTCTTTCTATAAAAATAGGCTCCTCTGTCACCAAAAGGCTGCCTTTGTTTCAGACTGCTGAGAAAAGGGTAATCAGATTCTTTCCAAGGCGTTCAATCTGAAAAAAATCAATAGGATATAAGGAGGCTTGATGAATTAGAAATTTGTACTCAATACGAATATTGACCAGCTTCAATCATGTCGGCTTTTGACAGCCAGCATGTTTGCAATCAATACAGAGTTAATGCCAAATCCAGTCTTCTGGGAACAGAGTATTGTAAAAGTAGCGAACACAAAGAAAGAACATGCAGTTATGGCACCTTAGTCTTTTCCTACTGAGTCAGGAAGTGAGGGAAGATGCAGCAGAGAGGTGAAGAAGGGAGAAGGGAGGTGACTCACAGTAGGGTGTGGTCATCTGAGATAGATGGAGAGGAGGAGAGAGGAGAGGATTGCTGGCTCACAGTGGATTGCTGTAGGCCGTAGTGTTTTGACAGGGGAGGGCTGTGGCCACTGCTATACTTCTCCTGCTCCAGGTCCAGATCTACTGATGAATGAGAACCTTCAATCTCTCCTGCTGCAGCAGAAAGGAAAAACTGACTCTGAAGCTGTGGTTCCACACAAGACAGCGGAATACAGTCCACTTCACTAATGACCAAATTCGGATGCTACAAGAGAAACGAAGAACACATATTGAATCAAATACACATGGTGAAAAGGAACACACATTTGAAAGCACTGATATATATAGATACATATTTCTGTATTTTTTTTTTTTGTGCGTGAACAACACAGTTAAAGTGTTTTGTTTAGTAGAACAGACAATGTACTACACATTTGCTCTTGTTTGAGAATGTCATGGTATTCGTTAAAAAATTATACTTTTTTTATTGAAGACATTTTGTTGTTTATTTGCATAGGCAATACAATTAAGCAATAGAGAACAGCCAATCATTATTCAAATAGAACTACTGGAGTCATTTTGATATGTGATCGTGTAGAGCTCTAGTGAGAGACAACATATTTTTTCAGAATTTTTAGTCCTTTCGTGACCAGTGTCAGTATTGGTGACAAAAAATAAAGCTACCAAATGGTTCTTAACTCGGATGTATGATTCTATAAAACTGGGCAGACGGAAAAAGCAGTGCCTTTCCAGTCCCTGAACAGAGCACAAAATCATTTTGATCTACACTGTTGACTATTGATGGCTGAGCTGCAGAGGAGACAGGGAGAGGAAAGTGCTCACAGCAGAGCACACCCTCGATAACCTTGAAATAAAAGCTTTTTAGAAACCGGATCATGCTGCTTTAATTGACACTGAGGGCTGAGAGAAGAATTACTGTGCAGGAGAGCAGAGGCCGTCCAGTCCAGCCCAGCAAGACCAGCATCCACATTCCATCAACCACCACTTTTCCCTGCTCACATCTAAATGGAAGCAGTGTGCTGGAAATGCATCTCTAGACTCCAAACTAATGTCATTATCAGCGGATGCACATCAGCAGGACTAATCCAGCTGTTCTGGCCAATTAAATTACACAGTATTTCAGCCTCTTACACGAATCCTGCACAGGTCTACTACACTCGTGTTTCCCGGTAGGACGTAAATATGGATATACCAGAGATATATCCTCATTTCATTGCTGCCGTCTTTTCAAAAAGCACAATGATGAAAATGGACAGAATCCTATTTAAACAACACTATGCATTATTAAACTTACAAATTACCAGTGTAAGGTGTTCATTTAAAGAAAAACATTTTGTATATTTAATAAAATATTATTATAATCACAAAACAAAGCCAGAAAAACTAAAATATGCCCCTTAATTTAATGGCTCAATGGGGCAGGGAGTAGAACAGGCTCTTCTAATTCACATGGCTGCTGATGTGACTTTTTAATGAGGCAACCTGGACTTGGGGTGTAAGCTATGCACAGTCACACATTCGTGTGTGTGTCTGTTTAACATTCTGTCACTCCTACCCACCTGAGTGCACCTCCCCAAACACACAGAATTGACCTTCTGCACCAGCTGTGTCAAAAACAAATGGCTGCAGTTCAGAATCATTTATCACAGTCTCATTTGGCTGCTGCTCATGCTCATTCCACATTTCTCCCAGACACCAAAAGGGCAGAGGTAGCCTTTATATATGCAGATTATTATGCTTTACATGTACTTGTTCTATATCCATCTTCCAACACGTTCAATCACATGCAAACACACAGTGGAACGTCTTAACAACCGCTCCCAGCATACACACACTAAACAGAGCCCCAAAGCACTCCTCAGAATACCTCTTCACTCCAGCAGTACGCAACCAGTTGCAGCTGAACGTCTCTGAGTGCTGTCCATGGTGCTGAGCCAAACAAAAGCATCAAAGCCAAAATCTGGCTTCTTCTGAGGCTCTGGACTGGGGAGGCACCATGTGTACTTGATTCAATTAGCGGGTTTCAGAGGCATCCCATGGGACAATGGAGTGCAGTGTGGGGGACGGCGCTGTCTGCAGCCCAACAAAGACATGCTTCAACCCCCCGCGCCCCGGCTCAGTCCACCTCATTAGTCAAGCAAACGAGTGTAGCTCAAAAACCCATGCACATGCACACACACGGAGGCAAGCATGTACATCCACATACTGTGTGCATTTCACTCCAGCACTGGAACCCCTAGTGATCACAGAGCAACTTTGTAGCAGCTCTATTCTTTTGTGCATTAGTTCAATATTTCTCTACCTAACCTCAGCAGCTGCCTGATTACTACTGGGATCATTTTTATATAAAAAAAATTCATTTTACTTACAGTACATATCCCGATCTTATTCAGATACACAGTACTGTGCAAAAATCTTAGGTACCTGAAAAAATGACACTTACATTACCTCAAATACAAACATTAATACAGTAAATGGTGGTTTTATGTGGCAAAGTGTTCGCTTAACCATTTCCAGACCTCTTTCCTCATGGAAGCCCAGTTTTACTTGCAGCTCCATCAAATCCCTGGTTTGGCTCTTTTCACTGCAGTAGATTAAATTAGGTGTTGATTATGGAATGTTATTCATTCATCCAATGACTGGAGGCCCTGAGCAGAAACCTGGATCCAAACCTATGTTCTTCTAACCAACTCACAAAATACTGACTACTTTTTAGAAAAAAGATGTCTTGATACTTTTTACTGCTTGCTTTTGTTTGCATTCATTCTAATATTTAGCTGTTTTTGCTGGCAGAAAGACGCCCACTGATATACATGACTTCAAACAATTTGCATAGATGCCCAAGACTTTTGCACAGTACTATATACACACACACACACACACACACACACACACACACAAACACACACACACACACACACTTATCCCCCAGTTTCCGTCTCTCTCTCTCTCGCTCGCTCTCTGTCTCTCTCTCTCTTACTTGCGGATCCTGTCACACAAAACAACACGGAATCTGCAAATATTCTCCGCTTTTTTTTTCATGGCAATATGTTTTTGTTTTTATTAAAGAACTCATTTTAGTTCTTTTGGCTCCCGTTGCATGGCTCTCTCTTACTCTCTCTCTGTCTCTCTCTCGTTCATGACTTTTCCGTATTTAAACCTCGGGTTTATCTTTACATTTTCTTTAAGGGTAATGTATTAAACTGAGTTCAAAATAAAATTCAATATATATATATATATATATGTGTATATTTATTTATTTTTTAACATCAGCTAAAAATTGAAACATATATTGATTGGCTGATATCAACCAAACACAGCATTATTAACAAAAATACTAATAATGTGTGAATAAATAGACTTTTTGGGCTGTGGCATGGTTAGGATTAGGAATACAATACGAATACAATATTAATACAAAACACTACCATGATGGCAAAAAAAGAAAACAGACATGCAAAGCTACATTTAGTATTTGGGGCAAAACTGTAACACAAAGCATTTCCTGAGAGGAAAACATAATTAATAAGATAACAGGAGATGAACAGAAACTAAAAGCTCAAAGAATTCTACGTTACTATGTTCTAGAAAGCTAACATAGCTGGCTGACTTTCATGCACTTTAACTCCTTTTACAAGCATTTTATGGGAACACTTCAACATTTTGGGCAAACTGCAGCATCCACAAATTAAGGTAGTTAGAATTGTACATTAATCTAAAAAAAAAAAAAAAATTAATATGCAACACAGTTGTCAACAATTTATCACCATAAAATACAAGTGCTTTCTCCTGAAGAAGGTACAGTTTTCTCTTTTACCGTAATTTGACTGACACTCATTCTGAAGCTGCAAAGTGTGGTGACTGTTAAAGTACATAATATGCAACACACACTTACGGATCATGTTGCACTGAAAAGCAGACACAGAAAAAAAAAAATCTTTGTTATACAAATGACTAACATGTAATAAAAAAGCTGTTGACTGTTACAATTCTCATTTATCAATTTTTGATTAATTTCTCATGTATTTCACAGCATCATACTTATAGTGTCAGTAAGCAATGATATTAAAACTGTTCCTGAGAAAAACAGCAGCTTTTATTTATTCCTTTCAAAAATGTTGACACAGCAACTCCACTAAGTCTATCTGTTGGAAGAGGCTGTGCAGCATCAGAAGACTGAGATATCTCACAACCAGCATCTGTTCGCAGTCATTTCTGCCTCAGTCACTGAGTCTTCTACTCTCTCGCTCAGCTCCTACTGCTAGATAACGTGAACCCTCAGACCGTCCTCTATCTTAGTTTCAGAGCCACAGTATTTTTGTTTCATGTAAAAGAATTGGCTGTGAAAATCCTGGGGAGGGATGGATGGGGACCGCAGGCTGGTGACAGTCATCTCACAACATTTGTATTCAAGCCCCATGCTGCCAGTGCTCACAGACACAGCAGATGTCTGTATTTCTGCATTTGCTGGGCTGTCGGAATCACTTTGGAAGCAATCGTGGGTTTTGACAGTAGAGAGAATTGGAGCACCTGTTTGGCCGGCATGGTTCAACACTGGGCGGCAAATTTTACCATCACCTCGTGTTTGTTCCATGGCAACAGGAAAAATTCTAATATAATCTAATATAATCTAAAATTCTAATATGATCATTCTAATATAAAGTCACAGTACTAAGCTTGCAACAGAGTTGGTCTACAGATGCAGGACAGATGTCTATTTAAGGGCGGATGGATGAGGGGTGATGTATGATGTCTGGTTCCCATTGAGACCTTATGCTGCTATAACTAAATTACACATCAGGCGATGAATCAATCTAAGACAATTCTCTTTTAATGAAATGCAGATCATGAACGGTGTGACATCTACAAGAGTGCGAATTAATCTGCAAGGCTGTGCATGAGTTTTTGCGCACGCGCGCGCGCGCACACACACACACACACACACACACACACACACACACACACACACACACACACACACACAC
>JBBJLR010000133.1:8234772-8267689 GCA_037577145.1 Brachypetersius gabonensis
TTTCATATGTTTAAATAATTTATTTGAGGAAAAAGCAACGTTCTGTTTGACAATCGTATTAAATCATGTTAGAAATATTTCGAACACACAAAGTAAAAACAGAAATTAACAATATACATAACAGGTAAACCTATGTGAGGTAAACCAGGTTCTGGATTTCACATGTTGCTTGCTTTAGTTGGGCTTCATTAACTGGCACTCAAGCACACATTACTTGCTAGCCACAATTAAGTGCCAGTATCAATACAACACTAGTATTTACAGCACTCCAAAAGAGCAGAATGTTTAAGCAATGTTGGATTGTTACTATCTTGGATAAGTTGAAATAAAAACAAGGATGAAATGATTCAGCTTTACAATTGCACATTCTTAATCCACTACATGTGGAGCTGCAGTCAATTTGAAAACTCATATTCTTTGTGAAAAAAGGAAGGTGGAATAGAGAAGCTGTAAATAACAAGAACTCTGTATGTTCTGCATTAGCTCTAGTGAGTGGCGATCTTTGCTGGGTGCCTCAGCATTTAATTAAAGCGAGCTTGTTCCTGTCACAGCATCACCATGGTGTGATTAGTGCCAATAAGGCTTGGCACTGCAGTCAGCAAGATGTGGCACACGCAGCTCACTAACACGTTCCAGTCAGGGGCGGACAAGCCGAGCGGGGTGCTAACAAAGAAGCCAGGAGAGAAAGAGTAATTAAAGACAAAGTCAGTCTCATTGCGCTTCACTCCGTATTATGGTGCTACTATAGAGCTTCCTCCTGTCTGTCTGTGTCTCCCAGTCACTGCATCTCCCTAAAGATGCTATTCACCCAAAAGAAAAACATTCACATTTAAACAAATTCTGTCCCTCCATGTTCCATCTCAACGTAACAGGCCTCAGACGTCATTATTCCAGCTCTATTTTACATGCAAATGATGCATCCATTTCCAGCTCTGCTTCAGGTGTAGATACAAGTCTTCACTACACACACACACACACACACACACACAGACACACAGACACACAGACACAGACACAGACACAGACACAGACACAGACACAGACACAGACACACACACACACACACACACACACACACACACACACACACACCTTAGATATTTTGTTCAATATGTTAAAAAAAAAGGCAGTAAACAGAAACCATGCACTAAATTCTATGTAGGATGCGTTACATTATTATCCCTTAAATAAAATAAAAATACAAGCCTCATAAGCCTGACCAGTAAACTGTAAGCAGTGAATAATGGTAGGCCTGGCTTTAGGCTAATCCTACATGCAGTGTGGAAGGTTGCGAATATTTTGTATTGCCCTGCAATAAAGTATGTATTTTATAACCATATTCTCCTTTAGTGTATAATGAAGCTCAATTAAAGAAACACAAAAACAAGTAACAGCAGATTGGGGAGTAACATGGAGGTTAACACTGCCTTTTCCTTCAACTTGGTTTTCAAATCAGTTCTTTCATCACTCTTATCTCTTTTCGACCAGTAAGATAAGGGAAGCAACACAGTTCAGACTGAGGATCTACATTTGTGCCAATAATGCCTCATATTGACCCCTTATACAGGACAGCTACCAGTGTATCACACAATCCATCCAGGCAAGACCAAGTTATCTATCCATCCTAAACTCTATGAACTGAGCATTTTACTATGTTTGAGACTAAAGGTCTTTACTTTACTCCTGCAAACACATCTAGAACTGCACTTACCCAACACAAGCAATCCCCTCACACCTTAAACAAGCACTAATACAAACCCAAACCCCCAACGCACTCAGTCAGTTACGTCAAGTATATGGATAAATATCATTCCCTATCTTATCTCAGCCTTTCTCACTTCTTCCCTATGAATGTTCACAGATGGTGTCATCTAAAACGCTTTCTGCTTAAAATAAGGAAATGCCTGAAACTGGTTAAAAAAAATTTTAATTGCTCACCTTCTTAATGCAATAATGTTTTATAGTTTTATATGGACAATTTTTATTGATCCATTCATTATGAAGTGTGTGGATACCACACAAAGGCCCATTTTCAAGCTGGGTTTAAACATTTGAGCAATATTTTAATCTGTTAAGGACAATATCCTACACAGATCAAGAATTGGATGCACGTTTAAAACAAGATCCGTTTTGTTCTTCTTCTTCTCCTCCTAATTTACCAGCTTACCACAGCCTGACAGAACAAATGAGAGATTTTCAGTTTACAAATGAGCAGTTTCTTCAGTGACAGTATTTATTGTCTCCAGAATAGAATGAAATCTGACGTCTGAGCCTCTAAAAATGTCGTAACCAGTTAGTCATGTGTTCTGTATCCATTCCATACAATAGCTGAATCTTATGCACTGCACACAGAATACATGATAGATGCCTGATATCTCTATTAGTCATGAATTCCAGGAAATCGATTGAAGCAATGTTCAGACAGCACCACCTCTGCAGTATGTCAAAGAGGCTGTCAGCCACTGGCAGTGTGACAGTCAGGGAGACACACGGCCTTGTGTGTGTGTGTAAGAGTGTCTCTCGGTGTCTCTTCACCAAGAATGCTGCTGCTTTAATAACCATCCAAAAGATTTGTCACATGCAGCCTAGTTCCACCACAGCCACCTCAAACACCGTCCTCATGCACTTGCGCTTTCTACAATGAAGTTAAATCCACCAACATTACCACCAATGAGAATTTTATTTCTTTTTCACCCCTCTGTTTTTACCCTTTTGTTGTACTGTAAATGCTCTAGGCATGAGGCTTTGCATGAGAGAATCAGTAGAAAAAAAACAAAACACAAATGTTGTCTGTGTGCCTGATTTTCCAGACAGATCTGAGAACCGCTGTATTGGTCAGTGCAGTCATTTTACAGCCTTTCAAGTGAAAGACAAGTCTGGCTCCCACAGGATTTACACTCCACAGCACCATCAGATACAACATCCTATAAGTCAGTTAAAGCTCCAGCACGTAAAACAAGGTTTAAAAGTGATAATGCCTTTTAATACAGTGCTCTGTCCATTTGTGTAATCAGACCCTCTTTTTTTACACTGCTGCAGAAACAATGCCACACCACAAAAACAAACAATGCGCTTCACGTCAGGGAACATCAGTGGTTTGACTGATAGTAAATGATGGTGTAGAAGATTGTGGGATGTTTATTCTGAAAGGGGCAGAAGCTGCTCCATTTCAGTGACATTACGGTTGTCAACCATAATAAGCGTGTCCGCCTCTTCTGTTGAACAGAACATGGAGAATTGCAGGAACACACACCAATCCAATTACACCCTAATTGAGTGCTGCAAGGCCCATTGATTACAGCTGCTGCTCACTAACAGAATAAACCTTAGCACATGACCCCAGAGTTTGCAGGGTGTCATAATGTTAGCTGCAATGGGAGGTGAATCTGCTTTGGGGCTCCAAAGGACCCTTTCAGTTCACAAAGAGTACCGCTCAAAAAGGCAACATATTTATCACTGAATGACAAAATGCAAATGAGCCATCATGGAGAATTATGTTTCCCCTTTGAACCTCATTTAAAAAGAAAAGGATGCAATTTCCTGCGTTACTTACATGAGTATACGGGAAGAGCTCAGGGCTTTGTGATTCGGTGTCATCTTGGTTTAACGGGTCCAGGTCATATGGGTCAGGCTCTGTCTTGTCTCTGGGATGCTCTGTGGGGGTTGTACTGCTTGGGGTTGATGGAAGGCTCTTGCTGGAGGCATCTACTTCTGTACAACAATGCAGCGCCGAGTTTAAAATGGGCTGCCGTCACAGAAGACAAATAGTGATTACAAAAATGACCAGTCTTCTTGTGGGGCACAGCAATACAACATACTCAATGTTTTTTAATGTGTAAAATGTTTTCAACACAGAGGTAAAAAAAAAGCTATGCTAACATTACTGTTACATTTCCGACCACCATAACTGGAGCTCAGTATCTGATGAAAGCCTAATTAACACAAGTAATTTATCCAAAGCATCCCATTATCCCATAAAATTAACTGAATTTCACTCACACAGTTAAACTTCTCATTATTTTCTTTCGCAGCTGGTTTACCCTTACGGTGAGTAACAGAGAAATAGGAGAAGACAGCAGTCCTTTGTTACCACTGCTGGCCAAGGTAATGCAAACTCAGTGACTGTTTATACCTGTAAATGCAGTTGTCCAGGCAGGCTGAGCAGCTCTTGGAACGATCCCAGACTTAAAGTGGGAGACTCACAGGGAGAGCACAGAGCAGCGTCTCCATCAAATGGTTTCTCCTCCTGTAGCACATGTGAGCTGGAAGAGCTAATCTCCTTCAGTGCAACTGGTCTGGCTTCATGAAAGGCCACAGAGTAGAGCAGGCGTCCACAGTGCATGGCTAGATAGTCGTTCTGCACGCGCAGTAGTGCCATGATGCCAGTGTACTGGTAGAGCTCCTCCTCAGGGTCTGGATACAAGTTAATGCGGGGGGCATTGGTCCTCGGGTATATGGCGAAGAATCCCTCACCTGCCTTCACCTCCAAGTCTGTCACACGGATGGCCTCCACTTTTAGTCGGACATCATGGTTTTTGTCATTTTTGCAGAAACCTAACAGAAGAAAACAGAAATCAGTTTGTTTTGGTCATGGTGGCTTAGTTACTCATCATCATCTTACAGCAGTGATGCCAATGAACCTTTAAAGATCCTTTTGGTTTAAATAGGTTACCTTTGGGCAGAGTGAAGACAAATTTGTTGCTGGAAAAAGTATAGATTTCATCCAAGCTCACTTGTTCAATGGTATCAGTAGTGACCGAGCTCTCGTGTAGAATCTCTCCATCTTTCACTCTTAGCTGATCTTCAGCAGCAGAACTTGTGAGAAGTGGATTCTCCACAGTCAACATGAGCCGGTACCAACCCAGCTGATTAAACTGGATGTTCACAATTTCAAAAACAAAGTCCATATTCTTCTCTTCAATCTTAAGATGTTTCCTCAGCATGACTGATGCTCACACACCACTTTTCACACAAGCTTTTGAGAAAAAATCAGCACAAATGAACAGAAGCGCTTCGTTCAAGCCGCATTAAAGTTGAGTTTAAAGATAAGTTTTGTTCTGTTGCCAGAGCTACAACACCATAGACCTTGACGTGAATGTAAACACACTATGTCAGGTCACTGGTTGTCTGTGATAATCAAGGGTGCTGTAAAACACAGCGTACTGCTCACAGTGCCTTGTGTTTGTTTGGCAGGGCCTGTATAGAGAGATACAGACAAGAACACCTTGTTTCAGGTCACACACTGCAGAATGCATATTGCTGATGACAATACGTTCATAAGTATGAGAACATGCCAGTGATCAAAGGCCATTTCTTTGAACTTCAGCCAAGTTGAGTCCTATTTCAGCTCCCATTGCACTTTCACCAGTTTTTTTTTTTTTTTCCTTCCCTCAAGTTCATTACTAAGACCTGGACGATGGGGTCAAAGTCTGGTGAGACTGCATGCAGTGTTCATATATTTTCCTGTCCTTTCAAAACATTAAACTTAGTCGCTGGAGAGCTGTAAGGCAGAGTGGGGAAAGGTAGCTGAACCTGACACGCTTGACGGGTTTTGTGTGAATTAGCTGCAAGAGCATCAAAGAGGACCAACAGATCAGAATATACTGCAACCAAGGTAAAGCAGAATTCATATAAGTTCGTAAAAACGTTTTGTATCGATTGCCATTTCCGCAATTTATTCCAGCGTGCCTGTATTATTTATATGTTTGGGGGAAAGTAACACGAGGCATGGTATGTATGAGAAATCACGAAAACTTTTAAATCCCGCATGAATCAATTAAAATCGACTTACTAACTTCTCCTCATTGATGCTGTGAGAAGATGTCTCACACGTATCCGGTATCTTTAGCTCCAGTCTCTACCACCTTTTATTAGTAAGGAAGGTTATGTTTGGCGTTGTGATGTCCCATCAAATCGTCAAATCTCATTTAGTGCTCAAATTCTCAAGTTGTGTAAACTTGTGTTGCAAGAGAATTGTGTTTAGAGTCATGGGTTTGTAAAAGTGAACGCCATGCTTGTTGAGTTATGGCCCTCAAAGCTGCACTAGCAAGTTGTCAACATCACGCACGAAAATAAGGCATTTGTTAAGGATTTGGAACATCAGAGACCATATTTAACCAATTTCATCTCATTACTGGAAGGAGTACATTTGTGGTGCTTTAGTTTTCAGGCAGATACATTATATGGACAAAAATATTGGGACACACCTCTTAATTGTATAATTCAGGCCTCTTAACTCCAGTGAAGGACTGTCTGCTTCCGCATAACAAGACATTTTGGACAACGCCATCAGTGCCGGACCTCATAAATGCTCCACGGAATGAATGGTAACAAATTCCCACAGAAACACTCCAAATTATTGTGGAAAGCCTTCCAAGTAGAGTGGAAGCTGTTATAGCTGCAAATGGCGAGACAACTCCATATTAAAGTCTATGAGTCTGGATACAATTAAAGTCCAAATAAAATTACATTTAATGTAATTAAAGCCAGGCGTCCCAATTCTTTTGTCCATATAGTGTAACTTGAGACAGGTTTGTCAATTAAACAGCCTATATCTTTGTCTTGAGCCCCCCCCCCCCTTCTTATGAAAGTTGATAAAGTTGTTGGCTTTATGAAGTCATGATTTATTCCTATCTCTTTACATTCTTCACCTCGTTAAAGTGTATCTGTCTGTTTTTGTTGCTATATGTAAATAACCAGTTATGGCTGACTACCCTGTTTTTAGGCTGAAACACTCTTTATAGCTTCAAGCTATTAGTTTAAAACAGGACATTCTTGTAGCTTATTTTCCTGTATGCGCCAGGCAGTGAATAGTACATTAGTACAGTACGCACTACATCATACTATGTTTATTTATATATTTATCTCAATATGTTTGTTTTAAGAGGAATGGTTTTCCCACCAAAACCCATCCAGTACTGTTCTATTGTATGGAGCTATTCAGAATTTCAGCAACAGATGGTCACATATATAAAACGTTGGAGTGCGGTGCCTTTCAGACAATGTTAATTGTCTGTAATATGGTTATCCAGTAATAGTCTTGTAAGGAGCAACAAACTGCATAGTAACTCATGGGTCTTCATGGGTCTTCTTTAACAAAAAAAGGGTCAGTATCATTTTGAAGCTGTTGAGATCAGGGAACTCACTTGTCATCTATTCTGTGTCCTTGATGGATGGCTGTTATCCAGCATTAAATGTCTCAATCTGTCACTGGCATACCAGAGTTAGCACCATGGAGACTTCTTTTCCTTTGACCGGCTGATGTAAGTGTCCCCATGAGACTGTGAGTGATGATTGCGGATATGAAATCATTAGAGAGAACGTCTGTCTTGCTCTGTCTGATCCATGCTACCTTCTCTTTAATTATATTTAGTCATGTCAAAGGTTGTGGGCACAGAGAGGATCCCATTTCTAGTTAGCTGTGTCGGATGTGGCTTCTGTGAGCGCTGCACAGCTCTAACTGCAGTAAAGGCCTGTATCCTGCTGGAAATGGTTTTAGTCATTTTTGCAGTGGCTTAGAATATAATGATGCAAATGCTGTGAATTTAAGAAGGGTTTTGCACAATAGGTGTCTTTTTAAAGAGAATCTTGTTTTTTTTTTCCCTCTTAGTGCACTCGTGTTCTCTTTTATGCTCTCCATTCAATCTATGATCTGAATAATCAATTCAATCGTTCCTTTGTGAGATATGTTTCTGATGTTTTTAACATTTATTGCTGGTAGCGTTGCTTTTCTTGTACTCAGTACTCTTATTGCACTATAACTGAACAATTCTTCATTGTCTAAGGATAGGTCCTCTTCCAGCTAACTTATGAACAAGTGTTTTGTTCATAATTTACCTCGGAACCTCAAAACCAAGTATCGGTCTTTTCTCCACCTGGTGCAAACAGACTCTCTGGCACAATTCCACTGCCATCTTGGTGATGTAGGTCTTCAAAGCATTCCTTGTTCAGCGACCTCTATCTGTCCAGCCTCTTTTTTTCTTTCACAGGAGGATGAATCTGAATCTAGAGGTTGTTGTCGTCCTCTCAGAAGTGTTATTGGAACCTTTTTAACTATCTTTGACTGTAATCCCTGCATAATGAGAGTGGCAAATCAACCCTAACACTGGGCTTGAGTTACAAATACTGAGTGCCAACACACACACACACACACACACACACACACACTAACACACACAAAGCGAGAGAGAGAGGAAGAAAAAAGAAAGAGAGGGAGAGGATGCAGACAAGACGGCTTCATTGTGTTCTCCGTATGTCTGGGGAAAATTGTATTATTATTCTGTTCATTAAATGTGTGTAATTAGTGAAGGACTGCTGAAGGAGAGGGAAATTTAACCTTTACTGCTTTACCCCCAGAATGTCTTCATTCTGCTCAAGTTGCGTTAGCTCTTACCGCCTTTCTAATTTCAGATCAGGGGTAGAGTAACCTGATGATCTCGCGTTAAACCCACCTGTTTGTCTCAGTCTGTGTCTGCGTGTACTGCAGTACCAGAATTTGCATGCTTGCTCGTGAAACAAAACCATATATCTCCAGGGAAGTAACAAAACCCGAAAATGTCAGTGTTTGTTATTGTAACAAGATTGCAAGCTATTGTAACAAGATTTGATTTATAAAACACTCATTTTGGAGCAGTTCTGCTGATCCGCTCCTCTGCCATGTAAGAGGAAACTGTCACTTAATGTTAAAATGTTTAAAATAATTGAGCAGGATGAGTGTAGGGTATGTGTGCGTGTCTGGCACTAGTTATGTTGCCTGCCATGCCTTTGGTTTGACTCATCATCGGCAATCTCCACAGTGAAATGGAAAAGGGAATCCGCTCATCTGAATTTCCCTGTTATCACAATGGAAAGTGTCTGATAGGCTGAATGTTCCCCATTCATTCTCATCCCACACACCTACAGCTGAGAGCCTTATAAGTTTCAGTGCTCTGGATACCTCCATACAAGAATCCCAGCCAACAGCCCACCCCTGGAAGGCCACCTAATCCCAGTAAGCCACAGGTGGCCAGAGAGATTGGCTGCTCCTCTCTGGAACGTTGCTCTCCTTGCTTTCACACCCCTTCTCATTCTCTCTCCTGCTCTCTCTCTCTCTCTTTCTCAGACTTTCAGTGTGGTGGTAATCCCTGTCTGAAAAAGAAGGCCCAGACACAAGTAGAGACGTTTGGGGGTGGCACGCTGCAGCAAGGACCTGTCTCACTATTCAGGAGACCTTGCTTCAGCACCTGGACACAGAGACAGACTTTACAGTGCAGTGCAAACTTTGGAGGGAAGGTTTAGTTTTTCTTATGTAGTATAACTGAGCAGGAGAAGAGCAGTGTGTGTCCTACTGGAAGGGAGGAGAGAGCTTCATACCTCTGTGCCTGGCTGACTGGATCCCTTTGATACACTGATACATCTGTTTGATCCTTAAGCCGGCACAATGAGTGCAGAAACTGCAAAGGACTACTATGACTACTCAGACTGGTATGAAAACGCTCTACCTACCAAGCCTCCAATTGAGTAAGTAACTTTTTTTATTACCATGTGCTTCAGTTTGATCTTGAAATTTAAAACTTTGTTTCAACTCTGTGTAAAGTAAGATCCCTCCCCCATAACATAGAAGGTTGCAAATATAATACAAATGTGCTTTGTATGCTGTTATAAATCAAATTGTATACTATATTGACCCTCATCAGGCTTTTTTGTTGTTATTGCTGCTTGGCAAGTAGATTTTTCTCATTCCCTAGTACAATATAGGGCTATGCTGTACTACACCATTAGATATCTCTCTTTGGCCTAACTCATGTTTTACAGTGAAGGAATGTAGACAAAGGGTTTTTTAAAGACAATGGTTCTATGTTATGGTTATACTTATGGTATAAAAATGTTGGGAGAACCGGTTAAATAAGATTGCCTTAAGGGTGCAGTTAGAAACCTTTGCTAAGAGTGTACTGTAAATTCTGCTTTGATGGTGCTTTACAGTGTATCTTGCATTTGTTGATAGTTCCAGCAAAGACATTTAACAGTCAAACCAAATGAATCCTAGCTCCACTATTGGCACAGTTTCTTCCCCCTCTTTATTTGCATAGTCTCTTCAGTTTCCTGTTCGCCTCGAGTCTTTTCTGGTCATTTCTTTTTGCTTTAGAAACTTAATTGGCTGTTGAACCTCAGTCACATTGTCTATCAATCGGTTTAAATGCATAATCTCTGCTTAGAGCAGAGGTGAAAGTGTTGTTATGCTGACGGGGGAGAGGTGTGGGGGGGGGGGGGTAGTTGCACTCTGAGAATTGTGCTGGGTGAGTAAGCGGCCTGGATCGCACCAGCTTATGTTAAACACACTGTGTTTGTGAAATTTCCAGAATTATCCCACCATGTGACCCCACGGCTGATGATGGCCTCTACCACATATGCATCACAGCCATATCTGTGAGTATTTGGCTGAGAAAATACTCTCTGCTTCTTCACACACACACACACACACACACACACACACACACACACACACATTCATACGTTTGTATACAAAGACTTTGGTTGGTGACTTAAAAGAATTCTGTGTATAAAAGAAATGTCTGTTGTTTTTATTTTATTTATTCTCACACAAAACATAAAAACATCATAAGTTGCTAAAGTTTACTATCATATATCATGATAAAATTATCAAATTGCTGCTGACCTACCACACATACCCCATGCTGCCAAACCCTTTTTTCCTTATATTTGATGTTTATAAAAACAACTGAATGGTAATTGGCTGTGAGACATGTGGCAGGCATTCTTCACCCTACTCTTAAGACACTGGTGGTTTCTAAAGGCCGCACAGGTCATAACAGGTCACTTCCCAGTGCTTTGTTCACTGAACCTGAACATGATAAATAAAGTTTTCCCCTTGGGTGATGAGGGTCTGCTGCTGTTTCATAGCACTGGAGTTCACTATGTGGATTACTGAGGACCTGCAGCTGGATTGGGGTAGTTTGCTTGTGGGGTTCTGGGAAATAAAGTGACTGAGTTTATCTCCTGTGTCTGTGCGTGAAGTTGGTAGTCATGCTAATACTGGCAGTTCTGGCAAGACGGCAGAAAGTTGGGGACAGTCTAAAAGGAGTTCCTGGCTTGCTCAGGTAAACTACGGTGTTCTCACCACATCTACATTCATTATTACGTTCAAATTAGGATGAAGGATGTGTTCTTTAAAGTGACTGGCTCCCAAAGAAGTTTTGAATTGAGTGGTTTCAGTGGAGCTTTTTAAGGAACCATCCAGTGAAATGTTTGTCAGGGAGCCAAAAGTATGACTTTATATGATAATATATGACTTTGCTTTAAAGAACACTTGTTTGGCATTTTTAAGTGACGTCTTCATGATTTATGTTTACTATAATCATAGTATTGACATGTAATGTAATATTTAAATATCATAATCTAACATAGTAATCACAGTTTTTTTCTTTTTTCCCTCTCTCAAGCCCAGTAAATTTCCTGGACCATACACAGCACAAAGGCCTGTCAGTGGCAGTGTTTGGGGTGCTTTTCTGCAAGATTGTTGGACTAGCCCTAGCCCCCAACCCACTCCCCTTCACCAAGGACACAGCGTACAAAGGTATGAGGATCATGCTGAGGAGTGAGAATAATAATAATAATAATAAGTATATAGAAAAAATGTCTATATACTGGTAAAAGCATATAGGGTTAATGTGGTTAAAGGACTAATAGTTCAAGATGCTCTGTTTCTTATATCTGTGACCACCAAAGTAGCTGGGAAGCATAACTAGTAGGGAGGATATGAAACAAAGACATAGTGAGTCACTCCTGCTTTGGAGCTATCAAGTGAACACTGTCTATTCACAGAATGGCACCAATCCAAAACAGGCTCCATTCACACAAACGAATGGAAAACAACTCAGACAATTGATCTGATGCCATCAGTTTTGTTACTGAACATATTTGTGTTATTCTTATATCTACTCATGACTTTATTGACTATATATATTTAATGTCTCCGCAGTGATGTGTAACATCCTGTCCAACAGTTTAATTGGATATAATTTATTCTATGTTGAACATTGAAACCGTGTTGCTATATTCAAATAATACCTATGTGTATAGAGGCTCTGAGAACATAATATATATGGTATAACTGTGTTAAAGTCTGATGCTTCTCATTGACTTCTACTATGCAATTTGTTGAGCCTTACATATCCTAAATAAAAAATATAACGATATACAAAAGTAAAAATGAACAATGAAAAGAATATGAGATTTGTAATAATTAGTTTGTTTCTGCAGAGTACTGGCTGATCCTGGCTCTGTTCTACTACCCTGCGTTGTACTACCCTTTACTGGCCTGTGGCACACTCCACAACAAGGTGGGCTACGTGTTGGGCAGCCTTTTGTCATGGACGCATTTCGGAGTGCTCGTGTGGCAGAAAGTGGACTGCCCCAAAACACCGCAGGTAAGAATTAACGTTCGATTTTATTGAATATTTTCATTTTTAGATGTTAATTTAGTGTAACTCAGTCTGGCCAGTTGCAGGTTTACTAGAAGTAAGTTGTTTGTCTAAACTGACAGATTTTGCCCCAGTAGTTGCAGCTCAACTCTCAGTAGTCCATTTTGTTACTCAGTGTACTGGCTGTTTTCATGTCTTTTTAATGAACGTCAAAGCGATCAGTTCTGCCCTGGTTGAGGCTACAGCAGAGCTTTTGTCAGAGTTAATCACTTTAGTTTCTGTCAGCATTAAAAAAAGAAATTCTGAAGGTAAAGCCTGAGTTATTTTCCTTTTTGAGTTCTGGGCACGGACAAAGTCTAAGGCAGTGATTGGATGAATAGGCTTGTTGTTTTTGAAAACTTGATTGTCTTTCGAAAACTGGACTTATAACAGTGTGGTCAAGCTTCCACAGTTCGACTGTTCAGTCAAGAGAGTAATGTGTTAGGAAAATAGAAATAAGTAGAATATTTGATGATGATACTGTTATCCCTGATGTTTCTCATCCTCTACAGATATATAAATACTACGCCTTGTTCAGCAGCCTGCCTCAGATTGCCTGCTTGGCCTTTCTCAGTTTCCAGTATCCTCTACTCCTGTTCAAAGGCTTAAAGGGCACAGAGAAAAGCAATGCCTCTGAGGTGAGTCTGGACCTGCAGTGATGTGTACGTGGGATGGAAGGAGCGTTTGCCAGTGAATCATCACAGATTCTGTTAAAGGAATATATTTTCACCGTTCAAAAGGAAACTCTGTAACTCCGTCTCTTCGTTTTTACACTATTTATGCAAACATTGCTAAATTCATTCATGCAACTTTTCTTCCTCCTGAATTGAACACTTTTGGAATGTAAAAGAAAATCTTCAAAACACAAAGGTCCTTTATTCATTTATGTTCGCTCAGTCGAAGGTCTCAAAGAGAGCCTTTTTATAACCTTTAAACACATGGAACTGAAACTGATAGGTTGTGAAAATAACAAAGCATACCCTCAAACTGAACATGCATCCATAGCATCCAAAATGAGGAAAAACCTATTTCTGGTCCAGATTAGTTCTATTTCTGTTAGATGAAATCATCTTATGCAAGCTTTACCTAATGCACTTAATGTTACTTATATAAGCAGAAAGTTCTAGAAACAAGCAATAAATGTAAAAACAAGCAATAAATGTAAACTCAGGAACTACTATGAATTCAGGCTTATTTCTAACATCCTTAGCCTTAGAACCTATCTTGAACTGGCCATGTTAGAAAGCTCCTAAATCACTAATGACAATTCTTACCTTTGGTTTGTAAGTAGCACAACGCAAAGTGGAAAACTGCGTGTCAACTCCTGAATGGCATTCCGCTGGCCTAATCATAATAAGCAGCTTTCTGAGATTAGGTGCTGGTCTGTGACAGAACAGATTACACACACGGTGCATTATTTTCTCACAGAGATTGTTCAATGCTGCTATTATGTGGCCATAATCCGTAAGATAAATATGTTGTGGTGAAATAGAGAAGGATCTCTGGATCTCCGTTAGATTATGATTTAGAAATGTGTAATACTTTTTTAAAAAATATAAATTGAATCGTGTTCAAATAAACACTTTACCATTTTCTATGATTTTGTCCTAGGACCTAAAGAGCAGCTACTACAGAGACTATGTAAAGAAGATCCTTAAAAAGAAGAAGCCTTCCAAAGCCAGGTCAGATTTTGTGGACTGTGCTGAAGTTCTAAACAGATAAATGAGCTTCTCAGAGTGGGAATAATGTGACTTGGACATCAAGAGATGTTCTGTTCAGTGACCTTCATATTCAAATGGTATCTATACTGCAGATAGAATGGAAATGAACTCTCGGAGCCTGTGTTGTAATTTAATCTGTAATAGGAGGATGGCCTGTTTCCTACGATAAGGGTGGGTCTCTAGCTCAAGGGCAAGTCAACCAACTTTAGTGGGAAAAGTTCCATCATGATTGTAGTATCTGTTAAATGACAGCCGGTCAAAACTCTTCATGCTTATTGATGCAAATGAGACCATAGATAATGATCTTTCAGGCTCAGTGAGTCTTTAGAATCTTAATTGTGGGAATTCCTAATCTCCCTGTGTGTAGACCACACAAATGAGTTCACTCTCTGTGTAGATTCCCGTCTCCTTTATGCAAAGTACAGCAATTGATTAGAAAGGTCATACGGAATAGTCACAGGAGTGAGGCTGAGACAGGAGGTTGAGGTACGCAGTACAAAGATCCCTCAAATACCAAACAGAAAGAAAAGGGGAAACATATATTGTCGCTGTTAGGACAAAACCCTTTTATCTCAATTTGTATTATTTATTAATTTAGAGCCTTTTGATAATAAATAGACCAGAATGGTCCAAAATGAGTTCATGTTATAAATGCTGAATGTTTTGTGTTAACCTGTGCGCTTGTGTCTCTGCTATTTACTGCCCTTATATAAAGACTGTTTGTTTAATACTGTGATATTTTTTTTTTGTAGTACAAGCAGTTCTAGGCCTAAGCTGTCTGAACGAATCGCTGATGCACTGAAGTCTTACATTTACACGCCTGATGAAGGTATCTATAATGTTTTGCCCAAATGTCGGTGTACATTTGTCTTCATTTTAAGATGTAATATGCATTTATGATTATATTGTAATTTATGATTATTTTTTCCTGCCTCAGTTTTCAGGTTCCCCCTTAAATTAGCGATCTCTCTGTTTGTGGGCTTCATTGCACTTTACCAGGTGTGTATATCTGTAGTGCCTCCGTTTGTGGGATTACTTTAGGACCACTGCCCTACATAGACTTTTGTCTTCTGTCTCCTGCCTGTGTTCTGTCAGATGACACTCTTGCTAGTCACTGGAGTGGTGCCCACTCTACACATTGTTCGGAGAGGTGTGGATGAAGACATTGCATTCCTCTTGGCTGGCTTCAACATTATTCTATCCGACGACCGCAAGGAAGTCGTGAAGATAGTGGTTTACTACATGTGGTGTCTTGAGGGTGAGTCTAGTGTTCTTTGTTCAGCATCACAAAGCTCCAAACAGGAAATGCTCCAGCCGTCGGGGTCTTTTTCCCCCTTTTCTCTTATTGAACTCTGATGCTGGAATGCCTACAGTGCCTTTCAATTCCTGACTGGTGCTTTACATATTAAGCAGCACAAAGTAAAGTGTGGAGGACATGGCAAACATATTCCTTGTAGACAATTTCTCAATACAATCATACAATCATGCACACAATCATTGCTTTTCTCATCCTCTATGGGAAACTTGCATATAGCACTGTTCTACAAATCATTTGTGAACAGTTTCCTCTTATTTGCACAGTTTATCTAAAATATATATAGAATGTTAAATCCAGCGCATAAGCAGCATGTGTGCATTAAAATGTGGTTTGTTTTCTGCAGAGAAAGTGTCTTTATTTTCAAATAGAAAATCCACAAAACATAGTTTGACCCAGTGTGCCCCAACTTTGTTTAAACAGACAAATGGTCCAGCATAACTGTGTTGCTGCATTATTAAAAGGACTCTAAAGCTTTAAGTACAATTTTAATTCATGATTTGCATATGCGGTAATAAATGGATAAAATGAGATTCTTATGTTTATAGATTTACTGTAATAAAATGTATGATTTCCTCAGAGAAGCATATAGTGTTGTAATCATCATAGAAATGAAAACAAATCATCATCATATTGCGTCATCATTTTGCATTGTTGATATTAGGTCTTCTGAAATATACTAACACTGGAGTGTAACCGAGATGTGATTTAGGATACAATCTCACTGATGTGGTCAGAAGACTCTAAGGTTTCATGCTGCACAGAAATGGCTGTCTGCAGTCTAATCATATTAAGTTTCCTGTGAACTGCAGGAAATATTGCTCAGAGCCCTGTAATGGATCTTATACTGTGGGTATAGATCCACTGTCACTCAGCCTTATACACACACACGTGTAAATCTATACGGCCTACCCAAAACGTGCTCGAGCACACTCACATGCTAACGGGGAAATAGTGGTGGAGTCAGCAGAGCAGACTGCTGGACTGTGGCAGAGCTTGTTTGCTAATCAGCGGATGGTGAAAAGTGCTGAGAGAGTAATGTCTGTGTGTATGGGTGCAACTCGTGATCGTGTTTTTTTTTTTTTTGTGTGTGTGTGTGTGTGTGTGTGTGTTACAGTATGCTACATCTCAGCAGTGACTCTTTCCTGTTTGGTCAATCTGGTTGAATTTATGAGGTCCATGGTGCTGCACAGGTAGGGCTGAAAGTAGCTGAAAATGCAAACAGAGTAAAGCCACTGTTAAACCATTCAGCAACATGCATTTAGACATTTAATACACTGCATATCCCCTAACGTTTTCACACACTCCCATATGTAAACCAGATCATAAAATGGCACTAATGGCAGGAGTTATTGTATTCTCAGTGATAGCAGTTACTGCAAATGGGAGCAGGCATTACGTGACCTTAATGAAAATTGGGTAATTACACTCAGTAATACCAGGCTGAAAATAATGGCTTTTCAAATTGAGTTCTTTTTTCATTGTCTCATAGCAATTTGATTCAATTGCATGCAATTCCATTGCAGTTCTCTAATTAGGGATGTCTCCGTTATATTTTTTGCCTCATACATGATGTCCCTTTTATCATATGTATGTATTCAGGGCCAATCTTAGGGGGCTGTACCGAGGGGACATCTACAATGTGTATAACTGCCAGAGGAGTATAAGGCCATCACGTCCTGCGCTGGTCTGTTGGATGGGCTTTACCAGCTACCAAGCTGCTTTTATCTGCCTAGGTAAAAAAAAAAAAAAAACAATTTAGCAAACTTCATTAAATATGTGAACCAAATTTTTCATCTTTGTAAAAGCTTAGACCCTTATTCTTTCTTTGTCCTCATTTTCTTTGACAGTTTTTAGAGAAAAAAAAAAGATTTTACTGCAGGCACTGAAGAACATTGTGTATTGTGTGATTTTTCTGTGAAATGTATGTTAACAAAAGGAAAGGAGTTCTAAATCATTTCCATTATTTGTCTTAAGCGGGTCTGTGTCTGAATCACTCCTTCCCTTTGTGTTTTCACTCATCAAGACATGATCATTCAGACTTTGGTGTTCTTCATCTGCCTCCTGTTCGCTGTCTTCCTCGTCATCATTCCTATTCTTTATGGAAAGAACATGATGCTATTTCATGTTATCGGCAGGATGTGGTGAGTTAACTCTGTGATGATGATGATCAAACTAAATGATGATGGTGTTCAGTTACTTTCTGAAATCATCTCAGGTCTTTCAGTGACCCCAGGGTCAGGACTCGGTCCTCAAGAGTACTGCACACAATCTTTACAACAACCATCTCTCCTCTAGTCCATAAACACCAGCATTTACAGAAGTGCCCCTTAAATCAAATCCTCTCATAAGCCCCATCTCTGTCCGCAGGCCCTTCTGGTTGATGTTGTTCTTGGCTGTGCTCCTCCAGCACCTCACATCCAGGTTCTTGTTCATTAAAAAGGAAGCTGGAACACGAGACCTTAACAACAGGTACAGTTTCTCCGAGACATGGCTTTCAATTTCAGAATGTTTCTCATTCTGGAAAGCAGTCTTCAAACGCCATTTAAAATGAACTTGTGACCATGTTAATATAAATCATCTAGTAAGCAGTTTTGCTTCTTTGTTGGTGTCTGCAGGGGCGGTCTGTTCCTTCTGACCTACCTGCTGTTCCCAGTGAATGTCCTGGTGGGTGTGCTGTTGGGCATTTGGAGGCTGGTGATCACAGCTCTTTTCAACATTGTCCACCTGGGCCGTTTGGACATCAGTCTTCTCAACCGCAACGTGGAGGCTTTCGACCCAGGTGCGTCAGCTATAGCGGAAACTAATTAACGGCAGTAGGCTAAAGGCTCTTTCTTTTCTTGTTATTTTTTTATCTAGTTATATAGACAACTGGGATATTTAACCAGGCAAAAACAAAGTTAAAGCAGTCATGCTCATATATTTCGCTTACCCTTGTTGATGTTTAAAGGAGAAATAAGAACACATCCTTTGTTGTTTCAATGTGTATATATGTGGTGGTGGTTGTGTGCGTTGGGCTTGGGGGTGCGTGCTGTCCGTGTCGTGGTCTGTTCCTCGGCATGGTGTGTGTGTGTGTGTGTGTGTGTGTGTATAAATGTGTGTATACATATATATGTGTATATGTACATGTACAACTGTAAGGCAAATGTAAGTACTTTAAATATACATACATACATATACACACACTTTCTGATATATGTATTACATTTGTATAAATAGATGTAAATTTTATTTATATATATATATATATATATATACACACACACACACACACACACACACACACACACACACACACACACACACACACACACAGGCAAATCCCTCATACTTTTCAAGGCTGTGAAATTCAAGTCCTCCACCTAACATAAAACCAACACTGACTTGATATGAATGGTCTGCACAGCTGGAGAGCAAGTATAATGCAAGTGCAGACTGAATTACCATTGTACACAATAGCACGGGATAGTCTGGAGATTGCTTTTTCCCCAGTTCAGCTCTTACCCTGGGTGTCGCTCCATAGGCTATCGCTGCTATGCTCATTACCTGAAGATTGAGGTCAGCCAGTCTCACCCGGTAATGAAGGCCTTCTGCGGGTTGCTGCTGCAGTCTTCAAGTCAGGATAAAGGCTCTGGACAGGCGCGGGATCCTGAGGAAGGTGCGTGGCTCGGTTCTTACATGCACCTTCCTTAAAGTAGGACAACTCATCTTTCATTTTTAAGCTGTTGACCTTTAATGAATCTAATCTGTGGTTATTAGCACAGAGAGTAGGGTCTTGTTTCTGAATTAATTTTTGTTTGTTTTTCTTTTGTTTTTATTAACCATACAATAGGACCAAACAGTATTCGGTTAAATTGTTAAAGAGGTAAATATGGCCATATATGAAGCATGTAAAAGAGCCAAAAAGTAAGCTATTCCCAAATGGAGCTAATTATCACTCCATCAATTAGAACGGTGTGCTTAGGGGGGGCTCAGTATTCTCGTTTGGGCAAAATATCAATTACATTGCAACACATTGCATTTGCTATTGCAGTTCCAAATATACTGAAAACGCATCAATGAACCCTTTTAAGTGATAATTTATGACTTAAATTATCTCTTGTTTTTGGGATTGTGTGAATGCCATGTAGCATCTATAATTGATCAGCATGCACACAGCACTTTATTCAGAGGATCATTTGCTTATGGCTTCTTTCTGTGATATCCATATTGAGATCACAGTAATAAATACACTATATTGTGTAACTCAACCAGAGTAATTATATGCAATACGAACACGATAAAATAAGATGCCAGGTCACCTTTCCATTTTTTATATGTTATACAATTGGACCAGTTTTGCTATATTATTAGACAGTGTCCTCCATAGTGTGGCAGCAATACAAGTACATATTTGATTCCTCCAGGGCCAAGCAGGCTGTGTTTGCAGGCAGCTGGCCAGTCTTGTTTAAAACGTAATTGACTCATCACGCTGTCTAGCACGGACCAAGCGAGCATATCTATTCTGATTAAATGTGTCAGTATAAATTGAGCCATAATGTGCAATGAGTCTCTTTGGCCTCTACTGTTGCCCTCAATCAGACTGGTCATAGACCAAGCAGCTCTGTTCATAGTGCAAACACCCAGCTGCACAGTCCAATCTGCTGTCCAGGACTGAGGAGTTTCTTTTTTTTTTTATTAATTTTATGCCGTTCACATCACCCAACATAAAAATAACCTTGCCTTTTCACCCTGTGTGGAAACCATGGAACTAGAAGGTGACTGCAGATGTCAGCTTCTGATGAAGTTAACAGACTGTCAGTGAAGGCAGATGGTGAGCATGCTATAGCAAACATGCAGCTTTAAAGTCTATGGATTAAATTCTCTTAGAATTTAGAGCCGTGAACAGATTGCTCTGCCTTCCAAAGTGGGAATATTTGTTGGGCTTGTTCACAATTAAATACAGTAATAATTCACATCAAACAGAGGTCTATTGTGCAGGAGAGATTAGCATTAGGCCGGTGGATTACACAGATGGACCATTCTAATTGACTGTTTCATATTTATGCAGCCCAGAGGGCTTGTGTCTTCAGCGTGGTAATGGCAGGCTCAATATGGCCCGACTGTGCCTGAAAGATTACATTATGGCTTTCTGTAAAAGCAGTCGCTCTCAGATGACCCTCATTGACTGCATTGCGGTGGACTGTGTAAAGTGTTTCACACTTTAAATACGTTAACAGTACTTGAGATGTGCATCCATTCTCCTGTGTGTATATATCACATTAAAACAATAAGAGACGCTCGAAATGATGCTCTGTCTGATGGAGTTTGTTACCTACTGTTGCTGACAGTTTTTTGCCTTTTTGTTGTAGAATTATTTTTTTTCTTTTGTAGAAATGCCAGCTGCCAAAAGAAGATACAAAATTATTTTGAAAATAATTTGTAATAATAATCCCATGTACTTCCATTCAGATTTTTGTTTTTCTTTTGAAGGTATAAGGTCCTGTGCTGACAGCGACATTATGCATACTTTATACTTGACCTACAAAAACAACTACGTAACAGAGACTAATTTTAGATCTTCTGATGCTTGAACATTTGCAGGAATCCAACTGGTCTCACAGGACAAGAAACAGAATAAGGTGTCCAATGGGAAGCGGGCACGTGGACACTGGCATCTACTCTACACTCTGGTCAATAACCCGTCCTTGGTGGGATCCAGGAAGCACTTTCAGCGACAGAGCTCCGAGAGCTTCATCAACGGGACCCTTAACCGGAGCTCCAAGGAAGACAGCAAAAAGGAGGGTAGCACCACGGAGGCCAGCAAGGAGGCAGAAGGAGCTGCCTCTAATTAAGGACTGGAAGTTATAACACAGAAAGAGACCCCCCCACACCCCGGCCACCAGGCTTCTATTATAACACACTGGTTATCAGCCAGATTACGATGATAGTATTATTTGTTCCTGTGTAGAACTGCATTTGTCCTGGATAAGTGCACTTATCGGTCAGTGCCTCAGGAGGAACTGCAGAGTGTCTTTGTCTGGATGCATGGATGCACTGTTTCCTTTGTTTCTTTTTTTTTTTAAATATCTGTCTGCATTTTGTCCAGAATGAATACGGTTATCAGGAAATTTCGTACAGCACTGTTATAACTACGTGTGTGAGGTGGCTAGATTGCTTGAATATTTATGATTGTACAGGATGTGTTTTTGTGACAAATGAATAATTATTCATTTCCGTGGGTATTCATTGTCACTGATGATGGAAAAAACTGACCTATCGCATACATTCATTCTGAGCTGTTCTGTTTAAGTGGACCATCTGTACCCTTATCCATCTTTTTTGTTGTTTTGATGCACACAGATCACTGTAGGCTTCCATCTGATCCTGTTTCTCAAAATAACAGCTGGAAACATTTTTTGGAAGGGCGATTCTGATATTTTCCCCTCAGAATGTGACGTCACGGTTTATTTAGCTTCAATGGTGCCTCCTGTCACTTTTGGATAAAATGAATGAATGAATGAATCAGTTTGTGATTTAAAGAAAACTAATATAAAAACTAAAATAAAAGCAATGAAATGATGCCTCGGCAGCCTTGGTGGTTTAAACAAAGAAGTAGCGGCTCTGCAGGATAAACAGCTCTTCATCAGCACACCATGCCTGCGCTCAATCAGGAGAGAGAATGTATAAGTACACACCTTTACTGCCCTTAATCCTTATGGTTCTGATTCTCCTGAAGTCCACTGGCTGGAGAGACAACTTGACCAGAGCCCTGCATATTTTGCTTATTTCTCTTTCTTTTTTCTTTCTTTCCCTATTATTTCTTCATTTTTCCTATCTTTCCTTCTAGCTTTCCTGCCCTTCATATTCCTTTCTTTTCCTTTATTTTTCCTTATTCATTTGTTTTTTCTTTCTTTTTGTTTTTTCTTTGTCTCCTTATTTCTTGCTCCCTATCTTTTTTTCTTATTTTTCCCTTGCTATTATTCTTTTTTTTTTCTTTCTTCCTCCATTTCTTCTCACTTTTTTTCTTACTTTTTTTTCTTTTTTCCTTACTGTTTTTCTTTTCTTTCTTTCGTTTCTGGCAGCATCCAGAACTGGTTCTAGGGGGTGAAATGCTGGAGTTGATGTTTTGATGGCTGGTCTGGCTGATGAATGCTTGTCGCGAGTCAGTCAGACCTCCTTCATGTCTTTCCAGTCGTTTCTTACCACAAACCGAGGACAGCGGTGTCCTCACTGAAACACTCGGTGCGCCTCTCACGGAGAGAATAGAGCCGCTCTCTCAGTAGAGCGTGAATTTCACTGCTTTTTACGCGCTCGGGTCTCCAAACGAGAAGAGATCTGTGCGCCCTGCGACTTTTACACTTAAGGGACGCCAAGATTTAATATTTTCAATATTTCCAAACTTATTTTTTTCCTTTGAATATTATTCTTATTTCGATTGGATATTTATCTTATGGTGGGATTTTCATTTATTTTTTGTATTTTTTGATTTTCTTTTTTTGCTTTCCTTCTGAATTGTTTGTTCGTTGACCTCCAGAATTAGTGCTTAACCTTATTATTATATCAGGATAAAAAAAATACATCTTCGAGCTTGTCGTAACTTCTCATTTCATTAGAAGCGCGTTCCTGAACACATGGCATTAAAACGCACCGGGGCTAAAAATAACTCAAATGTATTTCCGTTTTTTTCACCATTTTTATTAAGTTCACGTACATAAAATCATATCAAAATCTTTGCAAGGTCGGAAGATTTTCTTGTTTTTTTTTGTTTTTTTTACTTGACACGAAATCACCAGAATGTACAAGACCCTCGCTGACCCCTGAGACAGCGAGCCATGTTAAAAAAGAAAGAAAAAGGAATAGAAAAAGGAAAAAAAGAGCACATCTTATTCAGATTAACTGTCTTTACAACCACATTTCGACACTGAGAATATCTACCATCCTACAGCCTAATAAAACACCTGCACAAACGGACGCGTGACATGCCACGAACACGTTTTTCTCAAAGCAGTGGGAAAAAAGGATACGTTCAAGTTCATCCGGAGAGACGAAAGGATTTATCTGGAGCACCCGTTCCCTGACAGTCACACATTACACATGAAGACTCTTGCTTTCTCTCTCTTTTTCACTCTTTTGTTAAAAGACGCGCACAAGCCGTGTGTGTACAGTGAAAGTGAAATGCATTTCAGCGCGCGTCCCCCTCTAAATGTATTGATGACCCTTTGGAGGACCACTGGATGCCCTGACTGTGAGGGGCGTCTGGCTGGACGCACGGCTCAGTCTGAGGTTTGTAGGAGGAGGTCCCTTGGCTCGCAGCTGTAGGCTGTGGATGCGACTCGATAAGAAATTATTTACATTTTTGCTGCTAAATTGAGGTAAAAACCGAGCGGTGCACCTCTCGACAACGATGATATGAGGGGGGTCGGTATTGACCTGGTCTGGAATGTGTTCGAAAAGGAAAGTATTTTACACCCCGTCCCTTGGTGAGACCTCCACTTTCAGCGCGGCTCTTTGTAGTTGCCGTTGATCTCCTCAGAAATATTCACCGCCTCGGCCCCTAACGGCAGCCTGTCGCTGTACTCGGAGCCCACCTCGAACTCCTCCTGCGTTTTAGATTGGGACTCTGGGAGGGACTCGGCCACCACGCTGCCTTCAGCCTCCTCGCCCTCTCCCTCCCTCTCCGCCTCCTCGCCCCCGGCCTCCACCTCCTCCTCGCCCAGCTCGCTGGGGTTGAAGTTCTTCTCGGACTCCACGAACGACGCTCTGGGGTCGAAGTCCGTGGCTATGTGCTTCTCCATCTGATCCGGGTTCTGAGCCTTCATGATCAGTTTGTAGGTCTTGCCTTGGTACTTGTACAGCAGGTGACAGCAGGTGGCTCCCAGCAAGGGCACGGTGGCCAAAGCCAGTAAGAAAATACTGACCACCAGTATGATAAGCAAAGATGGGATTTTTTTCCTGGTCGTGAAAACCACTTGAACCTGACAGTCCTGTCCCCCGTACGTGAGGCACAAGGTGTAATTAGTGCCCGGCTTTAAGCCTTGGAAGCGATAGGTGTTGACACCCTCTTCTATTTTGGACCACTGGACCACAGAGTGTCCATTGCCAGTGCTCACACAAACATACAGCATGTCCACAGGGGACTTCTTGGATGTCTGGTAAAGAGTGAACGATTCTTTGTTCACAGTTTCCAAGTCTTGAGGTTGGCTGAGATGAAGGTTAGATTTGGCATTGGCCATCTGAAGGGGGTTAAGCTGGACTTTAGCCTCAGTTTCAGACACCTCCAGTGCAATCACCCCAAAGTCAAAGGTATACTGCTTAAGGTCATCCAAACTCAGGTTGAAAGCATGGTTAGATATATACTGCGTGCCATCACTTATTCCACACTTGCTGGCAAATGGCAAACTATCAGGGCCCTCATTAACTTGTTCAGTGTGAATAGTGATGGATGATGTTCCAGTTGGAAGGATTTTGGTCTTCTCATATTTGGGCCACGTATTGATCACACTGTTTTTGGAGCCCTTTGGGCCTGGCTTACTTCCAGAAGGCACAATACCTGCTTTTGTGTCTAGTATTGAGTTGATTGTATGTTTTGGGGCGCCAGCCATGATGAGTTTCACTGCACTTTCAACTTTGCCCATATCATTGGTTGCAGAGCAGGTGTAGTTTCCATCTTCTTTTTTGCTCATGTGAGGAATAATCAGGGTGCCATTTTGAAAGATAAGGAACCTAGAGTTAGTGGGTGGCCCGTTAATAGGGACCTCTCTTTTTTCAACAATGGAGGGCAACATGAACGTTAACAGTTGATTTCCTGCAAATATTTCCCACTCCACAGCAGGTTTCGGGTTCCCCTTAGTCTCACAGTTCAAGATGACCGTGTACCCCTCATATATTTCTGTGCTTTGAATGTTGGGCTCGTAAGTGATGGTAACAGTTGGTTCTTGACAGTCTAGTTTGGGCATTTTGGTCACCTCTATACCTTTTAAATGGCTGGGAGTCTCACACAAAATGTTGTTCTGATCTGGGATTGAGATTTTAGACTCAATGATCCAGTCCCTCATCCATTCCAGCTTACAAGAGCAAGTGAAAGGATTTAGGTAAATCTGAAGGTGCACCATGGAGATGAGAGCATCAAAAGTCCCCTCTGCAATGGTGGTAAACTTGTTGTTGTTAATGCGGAGCGAACGCAGATCTTTCAGGTTGGTGAAAGCGTCATTGGGCAGACTGACCATTTCATTGTGGTTCATTTTCAGCAGCTGAAGGGCACTGAAGTTGACAAGATCCTCCCATGGAAAATTCACAATCTTGTTATGGCTTAGATCCAGGTTCTTCAACTGGGACATCGGAGCCAGCGTGTTCCTCTCAATGGTGACAATTTCATTGTGGGAAAGCCAAAGGGAGCTCACCTGAGTAACATTTACAAAATTTTTGGATTTCAGCACCTGGATCTTATTTGCTGAAAGACTGAGAGTTGTCACATTGGATGGCAAGCCCACAGGCACCTGCAGAAGGTCTTTGTAAGCACAGTCCACAAAGTGATGAGGGTTTTTATCGGAGCAGGTACACTGCTCAGGGCAGCACTGCACACTGACAATCGCTGCGGTCCCCAGGGCAAGGAGCAGCAGGTACCTGGTCGCCATTTTCAGCACCTGCATAGAACACATTTACAGTGATGGGGATGAGTTTAAAGATTGGAGGAATAGTGTTTAGCTCTCAAACCTAATGCAGCAATTCAGAGGCAAGACTAATTCAGCAATTAATTGATGGCAAAACACCCTGTTGCACCTTAATAACTTTACTTTCTTCGCGAGATATGAATTCAAATGAATGTTCTCATAACAGTCGAGCTGTTTTGGATCATATTGGAAAACTTCATATTTGCGCAGGTTCTGTACGAGTCACTGGATCAGACGAGTTTACGGGTTTAAAACATTACTTAACTTCCCTGGTTGCTCCAGTCAGTCTTGTGGGGAAAATTACAATATTGTTTTAGCAAATGAACAGATACTTGCAGAAAGATAGATAAACGTGAAGAAACAGAATAGACAGAGTCCGTGCGTAATTCCTACAAGCTAAATGACCCGGGAGCGCACGATCCCTTCGTTCCACTCCAGCCCTGTCTATGGTGCCGAAAACGCCCTAAAGCGAACCAGTGACCATTTCTTTGCAGAAAAAAGTTACAATATTCATCGTTGCCATTTGAAAGTATGCTCAAACCGGGTGCACACATCGTTTAAGCCAATGCCGCTCGGTTATATTGTGCATCACTTGCATTCAGCTCTCAAATACAACTTTATTTCCGTTTAGTGTCATGTTTTGGATCTTTACGCTTTATGCTACCAAGAAGGCTGAGAAAGACCGTGGTTAAACTCTGATACAGCCTTACCTGCGCGCGTGGGTATCTCCACTCCTTGTACAGAAATAAATGTAATCGATACTTGGTCAAATGTGAGGAGAATGTCTAGATGTGGTTAGCAGAAGGGTCCCAGCGCATGTTGCGCACTCCTGCGCCACTTTGGAAGACGAAGCTGGGTTTGCTGATGGGCAGCAGATGAGACATTTTAGTGTCAGCGTAACGCTGAGCAGTCCGTAGGCTCTCCTGTGCTCTTCTGGTCGAGTTTGAGCCCAGACCCGTGCGCGCTCCCGCCTCCATGGTGGAATGGGGTGGGCTCGTGAACGCGCAGCCTCTCCCTTCCCATCCTCAATTAAAGCCACAGAGACCGCCGCCCCACGGAAAATTAATGACTCAGATAAATAGGACTCGTTTATTATTTCGTCCTCTGTCACATGACGCGCTCTTCACTCGTCTTTTGTGTTTGTTTTGACTGCAATGGAAAAGGCAAAACTTGCACTTTTCTTCTAGCAATGAAAGCTAGTCGTGTGATGATCTCTACACAAACGGTGGAATCTGATCTCGTTTAAGGGCCTAAGATGTTTTATTTAAATTGACAAGAACACAGAAAGTAATGAAAATTCATGATAAAGGCAATCGATTGCTTTGATCCCAAATTTTGATGTTAGAAGGGCACATAATCGATCCATAAATTGATAAATCTAAAGAAACCTCAAGTACCTCAAGAGTTAAACTGCAAATATAAGCCAATAGACACAAAGCTTTGACTGTATCCATTTAAATGACAAGAAAGTGAGAACAAACTGAAACTGAAGCACTTGGCTTTGCTATTCAGCAGCTATGAATATCTGTAGATCACAAAGAGCTTTGTAAGCTTCACACTGGTTTTTACCAAATATATCAAGTATTTTATTATCTTTCCGTATTTATATTTAAGATGCAAAGTCAGCGTCTCGTTTCTTACTATCACATTTTTCATAAACATACGTTTGCAGAAGCACACTTTTGACAGTTTTTTAGAAATAGCTTAAATTCCCTTCTTCTTGTCACCATAAAGTCAGACACCTACATTAGATCGTATTATTAACGCAACAGCTCATATGCAAACAGCCCACTCAAACCTTTTTTTCAGATGAAACAGAGGTCAGCGAAAGTAAAATGGTATTTCTAAACAATCTAAGCAGGAAATACATGCGTGGTTAGCTTATTTATAGGAAAGGCACTTCATTTTCTACATTCTTAATATCCAAATTTACCATTAATATTTGATATCGTGATTGGTTCCATTCAACAAGCCTGCAAAAGCTGTAAAATATGGTAGAAATAAAAAAACTATGTGGTCCACATAGATATTTAACAGCCTTTATAAATGAAAAGCTTAGATAAATCTTATAGACAGTTCTGATCGTGAACTGGACAAATAGCCCCATGATCAGACGGAGGTAGAGGCTACACCCTGTTGCTTCTTGAAAGTTGAGCGGAAAAGACGTCTCTCAATTCTTAACTTGCACTGCCATCTAGTGTCAACTGCGTTTCAAGCGTCTGTCAATCTAAAAAATGCTTTTTTTGCTCTTTGGTGTGACCCCTCTGACGGTATGTTCTGATTTGATGCCCTTGTATTAGCATGAAGTGAAGTCTACTGTGAATGTTACATCAAACACATAACAGGACTGAATATTTCTTTATATATTTACTCAAAAACCTTTTTGTCCAGTGAAACAGACTTGTATTGGTCTTGCGGAGTGTGGCTGTTTTCGGTTAAACAGTCAACTAAGCAATTAATTCAAATTAATCCAAAGTCAAAAAGCTGGTGTTTAGTTTGGGTATGTATTTTCTTAAACTGCTGAACACAAACTTTATGTATACAGGATGTAAATAATGCAATATAGAATACACTTCCTAAAGGACTGTTCTTTTTTTAAATTTATTTTCTAACATAACAAAAATAAAATACAATTATATCACAGATACAATCTCACATTCCTTTCAGCAAGACAAAGCACATATACCCTAAGCTGTACATAACAACAGAGTTCAGCTCGAGAATAATAACAAACCAAGCAGAACCACACAAACAAGTGATGAAAGAGAAAGTATAAGAACAATCAAATGAGTACCCTATATTTTACTATTTTACTTTTGAGACTAATTCCTTCAAAGAAGGGGAAACAAATAAAAAAATTGAGCCCAAAATCTATCGAATAGACAGAATACGAACAGCATAAAATTGACCAATAGTGAAAGGTTCATTTTAACCCATAAGAACCCACACCCATTTCCCCTTAAAGGAAAATTATGGGGAATATAAAACAAACCAAATGGACCACACAGAACACATTTCTAATTTGTTTTTTAAATTCTGCCCCCTACTGGCAAAGATCTGGAAAGTTACATATACGTCACATTGGGCGTTAATAGTAAATTTATACCCTATTTGAAAATAAATCAGCTTGACAGCCTTTTTTTTCATTAACATATATTTGTATTTTTATTTGCATTTACAGAAGATACAATAACATTCTAACTTTAACGTTTAAATAGAAAATATTTTAACAAATAATAAACAAAGAAAATATTTGTCTGATTGGTTTTACAACAAAAAATGTGCAAAACTAAATAATAATAACAACCTACATTTACAGCATTTTATCAGATGCTTTTATCCAAAGCCACTTCCATTCCCTAACTACAGGGGACAGTCTCCCTGGAGCAACTTGGGGCTAAGGGTCTTGCTCAGGGACCCAGAAGGTAGGATTTGAACCCATGACCTCTTGGTCTGGAGGCAAGTATCCTACCCACTGAGCTACCTCATATTGGGTAACTATACAACAAGGTACTGTAGCTGCAAAAAACACTGAGCTACAGTGTGAGGTAGTAGCTAGGTAGTAACCTTCAGAAAACATGCACATAGTACAACATAACTATTAAAGAGTACTGAAGGGGAACAAAACCTTCGTGTTATCCGCACCATGTTTTAGCCTCGGCCAAATGGAAACATCTGAAACAATTTCGTTCTTTGGTGAAGCAAAGACACGCATCTTGGTCGTGGCATTGACTTTGCATAATTTGCTTTAATTTTTTTGCATAATTTTACTTTTCACATTTCACAGGCCAGTGTGCAACCAGGTCAGTGCGCCCAGCAACCGGAATACACCGCCAATACACACTCTCTTGGGCAGGGGCAGAGGTGGGACATACAGAGGTTTTTACATGCAGATGTTTAAAAATTGTTTTGTAACATATATAATTAATTATTTTATATTTGATCTGAACATTTTTCTTACAGGCACACATACGTCACATCATACTTTCCATGTTAAGGTTAAATGCCCGATGTGACATCAGTGTTACCACAATGTCGTTGTAACTTGTTTTAAATTAATTTCTTTAGGATCTGTCGTCAGAGCATGTTTAATGTAATAAATATATATTCTTTTCTTTTCTCATTAGTAAATAAATTCATACTGAGAGCTGGATAGAGTAATTAAATCATTAACTGTATACATATGAATATTCAGAATAATAAACTTGGTGTTAATTTTTGTTTCGATGTTCTTATTTTAGCACCAGATTCAGATATTAGAGCTTAAACCCTGAAAGCTGAAGCACTTAAGACACTTTGTTAACTTAGCGACCGTTCTGGTAGTTTTCGTTTTTAAAAACAGCAAACATACCAAACTCAGAGCTCTGAAACAGGACTGGTTCTCCAAGTTTCTCTGGACCTCCTCATTCTCCTCCTCGTCCAGGTGTCATTACAGTACAGAACCGAACGCTCAGGTCTAACGAAACAAATCGAACATCTCTGCAGTGTGAACAGAGTCTGAACTCCATCACGTTGAGCGTTAGTGGTATGGAACTAGCAGGTCGATTATCCTCTAGCCTGATACACTATATGAACAAAGGTATTGGCACCACTCATCATGGAAGACTTCCCACAAGATTGTGTTGTTTTTGTGGGTGTTTGTGTCCGTTTATGCTGTAGAGTAGGAGGTACTTATATTAGATGAGAAGGCCTGACCCGTTCCAGTTCATCTCAAAGGTGGTAGAGGTAGATGGGTTTTTATGGACTTGCTTTGTGCACTCAGGCATAGACATGCTGGAACAGAAAACTTAAAGTTAGACAGAGTTACCCTAAAAAGTTCATCCTTTAATGCACTCATCCAGCATGCATAACTACAAAGGAACACAATGCATTCATTTCCATAGACTGCTTTTTTAGTATTCATATATTACTTAATTCTGGACATTTTAATTACTTAATTTTCACTCAGAATGCAGAACAAAGATGGGGTTAAAATATATTATTGTCATTTAGAAATACAACCACACTGAAAATGTTCATTCATATTTGTAAAAGGACAATAAAGTAATACCATAATGGTGAATGAGCCACAGTGCAGTTGTGTTTTGATTTGTAAAGCTTCGTGCTATGCTACTACAAACAATGCTTCTCACTATATTGTGATTTTTCACTTGTAATATCAGTTTATGCCACTAACAGAAAACTCTTTGTTTAATGCCATGAAAAGGACACTTTGTGTGGTGCCTCTCAGACCTGGTTCTAGAGTGCCACTGCTCTGCATGTTGGTGTTTTTGTTCTCTAACAAACCCAGTAAACCTCAGAAAGGGCTGATTTATAAGACCATTAGCTTAGTCAGGTGTTGAAACTGTCCAGGACAGTGGTACTCCAGAACCAGGCTTGAGAACAGTGCAACATTATATCAAGGCAAATTACTGCTTTTTAAAACGAAATACTTTATCGAAGGACAAACAAATAATTCTCAGCCCATACAGTGCACATAAAGCAGCAAAATTATTGCTCAAAGCTACTGAAGTATTACATGTAGAGCATTTTATTTGCCCCAGGTAGTAACCAGTCACAGTGCATATCCCACACTGCACAAACATTAATAAGGCACTGGCCAAACTCCCTAAGTTCCATCAGTATGTGGACTTTGTGATAAAGAGTGCAAATGTGCTGGGCTGTGTTAACACAAACATCACTGGTGCATACCACACTGAGCTCTCCTCTCAGTAATGCTGATGCCAGCACACAGACTGCTTGTCTGACATTCCAAGCGCATGCCAAGCTGATGAAAACCTGGTCAGCAGATGCCATTTTTGCTCTTCAGGACCGCCTTGAGTACACTGACTGGGACATGTTTAATAGGTTTAAACACTGCAACCACTAATTTCTCACTAGGGTCACAGATAACAGTAGCCCATCCCAGGGCAAGTGGGTGCCAGCCCATTGCAGGGTGCACACATCAATCGCTCACACACACGATCAATTTAGAACCCCCAATTATTCACCTGACACGCACGTCTTTGGACTGTGGGACGAACCGGAAACCCCAGAGGAAACACACGCCACCACAAGGAGAACACGCAAACTCCACAAACACAAGACCGGGACCCGAAATCAAACCCTCAACCTTGTAGATGTGAGACAACAGTGCTACCCACCGCACCACCACAGGGCCCTAAAAGAAAAACATGCTAAATTAATTTCCTTTAACTAATGGACATGCTGTCCTGGTCTATTATTAAACAGTATGTGGGGATCTGGGTTTTCCTGTGTTGTGTGGCTACCTGTACTGGCAATTCAGTGTGGGAATTGATGGGTGTGGCTGCTAGAATTGAGTCACATGAGGTAGGTCACATGATCAATTGGGAGGCTATAAAGCTGGGCTGGTTAGAATCTCAAACTTTCTTGCTGTTACCAGTTGTCAGTGCGGGCTCCCCTGTCAGGCAGGTAATGAAGGTGGTGTTGGGTGTGGTAATTCATAAGAATTGATTTCTCATGTTTGTTCTAATTTTGACCAGGGTGATAGCTAGAACCATGTGGTCCACTCTTCATGAAGGACACAGAAGTGGTTGCCTGACATTTTAAAAGTTGTGACCTCCCGACATTGATGCTCTGGTAATGAGTTTTACTTTTATTAATTTTTCTTAATTGTTTTTATAGTGATATTTTTAAGTGTATTGATTATGCCTCTTATAGTATTGGAATGTTCCATTGATTTCTCCTGTTACTGTGCTGTGGGGAGTACGGAACACTCGTGCAAAGTAGGCTTATTTGTATGTGTTTTTG
>JBBJLR010000133.1:8267789-8289240 GCA_037577145.1 Brachypetersius gabonensis
TGAGCCTCCGCCGCTCAAGAGAAGAGGGAAACATGCGTCAAGACTCTTCTCAGTCTTGGCCCCCCAGTGGTGGAATGGACTCCCTCTTCCGGTCCGATCGGCAGAGTCCTTCACGGTCTTCAACCTGAAGACCCACCATTTCAAGGAGCACTTTGGTGACTAACTACGTCCCTTTCCTGCTGCTTACTTATTTCTTAAAAAAAAAAAATACTTGACTTCTTTATGACTTGCATTGTTTTTCTCTATAGCTTATGTATTGTTGGGTTGGGCGTTGGCCAATTATTGTTTGACAGTTGTCGTATAGATGCTCTGACTGCAGTATCTTGGTTAAATAGTTGGCTCGGATTTAAGTTGTTTTTCAGGTAAGAAACAGCTGTGGACTTCTTAAGCACTGATGTACGGCGCTCTGGATAAGAGTGTCAGCCAAATGCCGTAAATGTAAATGGATAAAGTGGATGAGTCAGTTAAAATATGCACAGACCTAGCTATTTAAGGGTTTCCCTTCTTTAGTTATTTCCCAAATTTTAGAACAAAGTGAGGACATCAGCAGATTTACATACATTTGTTCATTCTCAACTGCATACTCCGTTAGATGCTTAACTTACCAGCTTCCAACACCTCGGACGTCCTTCATTTGTACCACACACAAAAATGTTGTTCTGGAATTTCTCGATTACTGTGACTGCATTTTCACAAGAACTCTGAAATATGAGAAAATCCACACTTAACTGATGCCCCGCACCTGCACATTTCCCATTTCATATAAAAACCCAAGGAGACACAGGATGGCCATATCATATTAAATCAAATATCATTTGGGAGTAAAGTTACAAGAAGCTTATGGTGAAATCAGGTATGAGTACATGACATTTTAAAGGAGGTGAATTCACAGATTAGAAGGGGTGTCTAAATACTTTTGGACATAAAGTATTACCATCAAACTACTAATTAAAAATTCTTTAATCCTTGACATTGAGAAAGTTTACTGCTACAGACTTGCATTGGGCAGGATAATATAATCTTGTACAATCTAAAGCAATCACCCAAAATCTGTAGCTGACTGTTCTGAATCCTCTCTTTGGGAGTTTTTCTTACTCAGAAAATGCTGAGATATTAGTTCACAAAGTTGGAATACATACCGTTTCGCAACCCTGGTCTCTTTTAGCGATCAGAGTAAAGTTCTAAAACAACATCAATAAAAGTGACTTAATATCTAGTATGTATCAATACACCTAATTCATCTAATGAAGTTTCTGTACTGTTCTGTTTGTTATACCAATGACTTAAAAAAGGCATTAAAAGGTAATGATGGCTTGAAGAACAGAATACTGTACATACAAACATACATGCCTTGAATCTACATGACATAGTATAATTATTTGAGCACAGAAAGTTACACCACCTCCCTCAGATGTGGGAAAAGGCAAAAAATGTATATATTCAGACAGGAAAACTAGCTATACTTGTTTTCCAAACAGCATGTAGATCTGGCTGCGTTTTGAGTCAATTTTGTAGGATTATTTAATTCACACTGGGAAAATGGCTGAGAATTTGGATGAATTGCCTTTGACTTCTGATTTATAAAGGTAACTTCTTAAAATTAAGATTCCTTCACAAGCTATACAAAGCTTTCTATACAATTAGACTTTAACAAGTATTTTTAAAATGCAGTGATATGCTGCTAATAACACTAATACAGTAAACCCCCGGTTTTACGCGGATCTAGTCACACGCCGTTATTTTTTTTTCGAGAACGAAACTGATCGTTTTACACTGAAATATTCAAAACAACGCGGAACCTGCAAATATGCTTGTTCGTGGCAATATGTTGTTTTTTTTAAACTCATTTTAGTACTTCTGGCTCCCGGTGCATGGACTTTAAACCTCTCTCGCTCTCTCTCTTACTCTTTCTCTCTCTCGTTCTCTTTTACTCACTCTCTCGCTCTCTCTCTTTGTACGTATCTCCCTTTTTCCGTATTTAAACCTCGGGTTTACCTTTACATTTTCTTTAAGGACAATGTATTAAACTGAGTTTTAATGAAATTAAAGTGTTCTGGGAGCACATTTGGGGGCATATTTAGAGTTTACACTATTAAAATAGGCATTTTAAGGCATTTCTTTGACAAACACAACAATGTGGTTTTTCATCATATGCGAGTGCCCGTGTAACGGAACCCCCGCGAATATCGAGGGTTTACTGTACACAAATATAGAGGATTTTTATTTAGATAAAATATAATTAATAAAACTTACCTCCACAATATGACCATTTATATCAACTTGTAAAACGTAATTTATCCCCCCAATGAACAGGTTTTCAGAGTCATCCTGGAATAAGACTGTTTGACTTAAATTCCTGTCGTATTTAAGGGTTTTCTGTAAAGAGTCTGTGCGGGAAAAAAAGAATAGTTGTTTACGTACATTCCCCCCCCTTAAACACACACACCCCACCCCCCACCCCCACACACAAGCTATATCTTTTTCATAAGGGAATGCATTTTTATTTATAAGTACATAGTAATATTCCCTACACAATTTACTCAAAAACTCTAAATATTTTCCAATATATTTGATAAGTAATTTAGTCAATCAGCGTCGTTTGATAAGTTTGCCAGCCACAGCTCAATTACAGAGAATACAATAAAAAAGCTGATGAACCTTGAATATATTCAGTTATATCAGCAGCCCTACAAGCAGCCTGGGATTAGATCTGCAGCGCAGCATAAAACAGCCCGATCTAGAGAGTGTTACACTGATCTCACCTTGCCGCAGTTTTAACCTCGGAATCTCATTCGAACACAAAACGGATATAAAACAGGTTCCAGTAAGGAGAGATAAGAAGGTCAATTTCATTTTGTCCTCAGTGTGTGTCGTCGCGGCTACACCTAGTCTGCTACTGCAGAACCGCACTCATCCATTCTGGTGGGGGGCGGGCGCTCACACACACACTCACCAACGAATCACTCGGTGAGTGTGTGAGCGTAGTGTGACTGGAAGAAAAAAGCAGTTCAGTTTAGGGTGTGTGTTTCCAGATGCAGAGTGTTGTGTAAATGTCTGCAACAGATGGATAAACCCCGATGATCTTTTCAACAGTCCTTACTGAGATGGTTCTGTTGGCCTCCAGCATTTAGCACTGGAGGGTGATTTAAGGGCATCTCCTCTTTTTAATCTGAACCAGTGCTTCGTCTCAACAGTTCATTGCTTTTGGGAAAGAGTTCCTAACAACTACAGCATCCTTCCTTCCTCATGCTTTTTTAATTAGGTTTGTCCTTTGCCTTGCAGATTTAGAAATATTCTAAAAATCCTGGAATAATCAGTTTTCCTTATTTCATCTCCGGGTGCTGATTTAAAGGCTGTATCAAAATAAGATATGATAAGAAGAACTTTGTTTATCCTGAGGGAAATTCTTTTGTCATTAGCACATGGGACAAGAAAGAATTAAAGATAATAGAAAATGTAAAAAAATAGTCAGTATGGTGCAACCCAATTAGAAATACCAGCAGATGATGAGGGGATTAACCTTCAGTAACATTCAGTTATGGAACCAACTTCAGACATATCAGATTCTGTTTAATGTCTAAAATAGATTCTCTGTAATAATATACCATATGGACAAAGGTACTATGATGCCTGACCAATACTTCAACAGGGACTTTAATAGCATTGCATTAAAACACAGACTTTATTAATTGTTTTTAGAAGGCTAACAGCAGTAATGTTTCTTTGTGCTCATTCATTGTCTAGAGCATATACAAGGCCAGGCAGTGATGTAGGGCAAGAAGTTCTGGCTCACAATCTCTGTTCCAGTTCATTCCAAAGGTGTTGGATGGGGTTGAGGTCTGGGCTCCTTGTGGGCCAGTCAAGTTATTCCACACCAAACTCATCCAACCATGCCTTTATGGACCTTGCTTAGTCCTCTCACTACAAAACACAATGTACTTAAAATGTGCTTAACCTCATCTTAATTTACCCCTGAAAATAAACCAAACCGCGTAATTTGAATTAAGTGGCCATTCCTTTGTGAACTGACCCCTTGATTTTACCTTCAAATTAGATTTAAGGTATGAGTGTGAAACACCTTAAACATAATGCACTAATTTAGGAGAATCTATTAAGGGGCATATTTTAAAACTTAAGCCTTAATCTGTTCAATTTCCCTCTTAATGTCCGGGAAATTAAGGTCAAAATTAAGGTAATTTTAAGGGGTAAAATTAAGGAGTTGGTTTCGTAAACATTATATGTGGGTGGGCATTTGGCTGATCTTTACATTTTAAGGGTAATGTATTAAGCCGAGTTTAAAGTACTAAAGTGTTTTGGAAGCATATTTGGCGGCATTTTTAGGGTTTAGACTATAAATGCCGTGCACCCAAACCCTGAAAAACAGGGCGTCCCAATACTTTTGTCCATAAAGTGTGCGTGTATAGTTGCTTCCGGTAGGTGGTGGTGTGGCGGTGAGTGAGTTTGTGTCAACCAGGCAACAGAAGAAGAATCGCCGGATCAGCTGAGTGCAGAAAAAAAAAATGGTGATTTTATGTTATTTTCTTCTGCAATATTCTCTTTGTGGAAGATGTCATTCAGATTGCCACTGTCTGTTAATGCTAAATTCATATCTTATTAATGTCTTTTTATTTAGGCTTAACCACGGTTCTAGTGTTTGCTGCAGTGTGATCTTATGTCTTTGATACTGTTTTTTTCCCCCAGCGTTTTAGATTTTGTGGGGATTTGGACTGCCCGGACTGGGTGTTGGCTGAGATCAGCACATTAGCACGAATAGTTGAGTTATATCTTTTATTTACGCAGACCGTATCTGTCTTCATACGCTGCAATAATGCATGGCCACAGTCACGTGACGTTCACCATAAACAAGCCCATTCTATTCAGATTGAAACCCTTCTTAACACTAACAGATGTTCTTTTTGTTCTCATCTCAGTCAAGTGTCAAGGTGAAACTGCTGTGTGCACAGGTTATTAAAGACCTCCTCGATGAAGGCATTGATGTAAGTTTACTATAATGTATTTGTCAGTGTTGCCACAAAACTATGAATTAAAGTGAGGTTTTTCTTTCAGTATGAGAAAGTAGCAAAGCTGACGTCGGACGCGAAGTTTGGTGAGTTCAAATGCTATATTTAAGTATTTCATTTACACTGTTCACCCCTGTGGGTCACACCAGGATGGAGTTCTCTGGATGAGATGGAGTAGCAAATCTAATCATCCAACATACGTACCTGATCTCACTAAAGGTCCTGTGGCAGAATGCAATCAAATCCTTACACCAATGTTCCATCTAGTATAAAAAAAAAAATCACAAAAGACTTGAGGCTGTTGAGAACAAACAGCTGGTGGCTTAATAGTTCGGGAATTGCCCCTGCGGTCAGAGGGTTGTGGGTTCTTATTGAAGTACTGATAATGGCACCACGGAGGTACCCTTTAGCAAAGCACTGTCCCCACACACTGCTGTGGTGTGTTCATGTATGGCAAAAATTGACACTTTTTATTAATATCCTTGAAAAGGATCTGTGGATGAGCAGCTCTTTGCAAACATTTTATCCTCAAAAGGGGCTGTAAATAATAGACTTTCACATTTATTCTGTCTTTAGGTATTAGTAGAGTGATGTTTTTCATTTATTGCTTGCTGTGACAGGCATAATTTTATAATGTGTGTTCTTGTTCCAGAGAGTGGAGACATTAAAGCCAGTGTTGCAGTCCTGAGCTTTATCTTCTCCAGTGCTGCAAAGCATGATGTTGATGGTGAATCTCTGTCCAGTGAACTTCAGCAGCTTGGCTTGCCAAAAGGTGAGAACAATCTAGAACTGTCACTCTTCCAACTTGGAAACACTAAGGAGAGGCTGTAGGCGGATCGAAAGTAAAATTTCAGTACATCCAGTGCTGACAGATCTTTTTTGAGAATCGATCTTCACATTACATCACAAAAAATGAGTGTCGTCTTTACTTAGAAAGCTGAATGTCCATCCTTTGATTTTGATTGGCCTTGGTTGTTGCAAAGTGCTGAACAGGGCAACAAAAATATATGTATATTATAGGAACTACTGGCTCTCTCTCTCTCTCTCTCTCACACACACACACACACACACACACACACACACAAGCTGTGAATGCGCTTTAATGATGGGTCAGAGTTACTTCACTCACACTTGAGGTAATGTATTTAATAGCAATGCATTGTGTCCAGGTGTACTGGATTTCACAGGAAGACTCTTAAAACAATCTGTATTTTCATTGGTATCAGATGTTAGCCTTGGTATTACCAGGTATTAGAAAAATATCAAATTGTGCAAGAGAGGGATACCAGGGCTTACTAATGTATTATTGGTCTGAGTTAAACAAAAGATCTGAATAACCTGACAATGAGTCACTGATCACTGTTTTGTAGAGCACACGACTGGGTTGTGTAAATCCTATGAAGACAAGCATGCAGCCCTGCAGGAGAAGCTGAAGGAGGCCAGTCTGCGCTGTAAGTGTAGCTTTAAGAACAGAAAATGAGCAAACTAGACTTTTTGTTTTAAAGTTGCATTCTACCTATTTATGAACATTTCTGAGAGATTCTGAACGTGGCCCTATATATACACTCATTGTGTACATGCATACCTGCATAAGTCTACATTTAGTTTATATATACATACATGTACATATTTTACAATACAGCTGTCCAGATTTATATTCGTGGATTGTATCATTTACATTTTATACTGTACTGTTGATATAGTATTTTATTCTAATCTACTCTATTGGTTTTTTTTAATTTCCAACTTGTGGGACTAATAAAGGTTTATCTTATCTTCATATTGAAACACTTTTTTTTTTTTTTTTTTACATACGAGCAATTGAAAAAAAAAAAAGGATTTCTCCCATGAAAAGTATATATTTATCACAAATTCTGTATTCAGTGGGCCGTCTGGAGGCGGTGAACTGGAGGGTGGACTACACTCTGAGCTCCAGTGAACTAAAGGAGGTGAACGAACCTACAGTCCAGCTGAGACTCCAGGCTCAGCACCCAGAGTCCAGCTCCACAGAGACCACTGTAGTCTCTGTGAGTGCAGATAAATTCAGAGTGTTGTTAACAGGTATGAAGGAGCATTTTACTCAAAATGATAGCTGCTTTGTATTATCATTACTATATTTTTCTTTTTAGGATACTTGAAACGTTTCTGGTAGTAAAGTTTGATGCCAAAACTATCTGGATATTAATGTATTATTTCCTCTCATTTTTCTCATTTTTAGAACTCAAACAAGCCCAAGCTATGATGAATGCACTACAGTGAATCAACATTGTATTATGTCCTCCTTTCTTATTTAAAAACACTTACAGATCCTGTGGGGCAACAGTGATGTTGAAGTTTTCAAATAGGCTATCTGATTTCTTCCAATCCAGATTAATAAACATTGAAATATTAAGAATGTAAATGTTTCCACTTATTATATAGAATGTAAAATGTCATTACAAACATCAGCATCAAGAAGCAGCCAAAGTCTTAAAAGGATGGTGCAGGATACTGATCTTATGTGGATGGAAAAGACAGAACTGAACGTGGCCTTTGAAAAGAGACTTTCAGGTTTCCTAACTATGATTAGTTCATCCATGTTGATTTAGTTAGTCAGATTTTCAGTTTTTTTATATTTTGTACAATTTTTTTTTGTGGTATATTTTATTGTGAAGAAATAAATAAAAAACTTTGTATTGTCTGTGGATGTCCTTTATCCAGATTTCCTCTTGCTTTTATGTATTTGTCACACTCAAGCAATGGCAAAATGTCAATTTCCTGCCTTCAAATTTGTGAGTTTTCATGCCTTCTAGGTTGAGAGAAGATATATTAAGAGTTTAATGATTAAATACTGGAACTATTAATTAGGGACCAATCTATGGAATATAAATGAGGGTTGTTGTGGAAGACATGATTACATTCCTAGTTAAATTTATAAATACAGAATATATCATTTTTGCCGTGCTTATTCTTAAATATGTGAACAAAGCAAATATACGTGTTGTATTTGAAATGGATGCATTTGTATGTTGTTGCAGTTGTCCCTTTTATTTTGTGACATTCTGTTTATATTTTGAACTGCACGAATGAATTCATGAATGAATGGCGCTGGAGGAAGACAGAACTACAACTCCCGTCATCCTCTTGTTTTCATTACGTAAACAAATGGCAGTTACTTGAGATTGTATAAACCTGCACAGGCGTGCAAAGGACTTTGAAACGCTTACATATTCTCCAGAGGGTAAGTTTGTCATTGTTCACTGATGAAACAGCTGTACGAGTTAAAACATCTGTGTTAGTGGACTGGTGCACTGGGGTACTGCACACAGGTGTTGACGTGTTGTGTAAGAACTTTGCGTTGTTTCCTTTTGGCCTCTTCCACACAGCCCTGACTGAAAACAGGCCACCGCAACTGCTTGTGGTCCAATCTCGCAATACTAAGTGTCCAAATACTAAATATCAAATATGTTTTAATGTGGTTGGTATCCACACAGACGTTCTAGCCTGCTTACACAACAGCCACTGTAAATACCATTTACTTCAAATAGCCTGTGCTGCTGCTAGTATTATTTGCACAATTATGGTTTATTTACCTCTATTCTGCATTTTGCTTACCTAATGACTCATTGAGACGTAGACTGCGCTAAAAAAAAAATTTAATCTCATCATCTGCTCTTTGTCGTCTGTGTATTTTGCCCTGTCTGCACTCATGTAGTATTGGAGTGTTTCTTGTACCGTGGAGAAGCGGTGTTTTTCACTAAGTACTGTGTAAATGGCTGAAATGACAAACATACTTGACTTAACACTTGGACTTCTCTGCCACTGCTTCCACAGCACAATGCCAGAGGGTCCAGAGCTCCACCTGGCCAGCCTGTTTGTGAACAGGGTGTGTGCAGGTGTGGTCTTCACTGGAGCAGTGGAAAAGTCTGAGGTCAGTAAAGGTCCCCAGGTGCCTTTCACCAGTCAGGCCTATTGCATCAGAGCAGAGTCCCGAGGAAAGGAGGTCCGACTCACTCTGACTCCCATCAAAAGTGAGGGTCAAAGCCCAGTCAAAACACAGAAAGACCCCACACCCATGGACGTGATGTTCCGTTTTGGCATGTCTGGCTATTTCCGTTTCACGGCTGTGGAGGAGCTGCCAAAGCATGCCCATGTTCGGTTCTACACGAATGAGGACCCCCAAAGAGTGCTGAGCTTTGTTGACCCTCGCAGATTCGGTGGTTGGCAGCCTAATGGGACCTGGCATCAAAACAGGGGTCCATGTGTCATGTTTGAGTACGAGAGCTTTAGGTAGGGGCTGAAAGGTTTTTAAATGTCAAATTGTTTTGGAGTGATTTGATGTGAAAAAGCACATTGTAGGGAAACTGGCCAGATTTCTTTGTTTTTATGGTGCTATGTAATACAAACCAGGGTCAGAAAGTCTGAAGCACAAATATTTGATGTTCATTTTACTGTCCATAGCAGGTTTTTATATATGTTAAAAATTGTTTGCAGTTTTATCCATACAACACCCTATATTGCCTCACACTGGGTTCTAAATATATGTTTTGGGCCTTATTTTAGCACCATGCTGATGTCTGGGCCATTAGATCACATATTCGTTTCATGCAATCACTGTGTGAAATAGCTTTTAGAGGTATCAAACACTGCGCTGCTGTGAACAAAAGGCTCAGTAAGTTTCTTTAGAATGGAGCATTTCACATCCCACCACTCTGAATGACATTCAAATTGTAAGATTTAAATCCACAGTATTTATTAACAATTAACAATGCATGCAATATTGAACTCGGTATGTTTTTTTTTTTCTTTTTCAGGCAGAATGTTTTGTCCAACTTACCACACAAGGCGTTTGACAAGCCCATTTGTGAGGCCCTGTTAAATCAGAAATACTTCAACGGGATTGGCAACTACTTGCGAGCAGAGATTCTGTACAGGTTATTTTCGACATCCCTGCTTCATATCGTACCAGACGTACACGGATAAGTCAGCCAGGAATAATACACAATAGTTCTCTCTTTGGTAGACAACTTGGCCCTTTCATGATCGAGAGGCAGCCATGATTAGACTGACCTTCATCTTCACTGACTAGGCCGTGAACCCACACAAATCAGAGTTGAGAACAAAGGCTCATTTTTGCTTCTCTTCCCATTTCAGATTAAAGGTCCCTCCCTTTGTGAAAGCAAGGACTGTGTTAGAGGGACTGATGCCAGCATCTGAAGACACAAAGGAAGCTAAAGAGGCAACTGCAGAGGCAGAGGTGAAAGTCTCTCGTGAGAGGTGCCGTTTGTGCACGTCATCACAATAACATCCCTGTTTTTATTCCTGTTTAGACATGTGATATGGCTGGGAAGAGGAAGGTGAAATCCGAGAGTCTAGACATTCTTTCTCTTTGTCGCACTGTGCCGCTGGAGGTGGTTAACCTTGGTAAAATGTATTTCTATAACTATTAAGCAGACACTATTATCTGTGAAACTACGTAGTGTGCGCTTTGTCATACTCAGACCCAAAACAAAGACGCATTCCCTCAGTCCCAGACCCGGTGCAGATACAGGAAACTGAATTTTAAAATGTGGTCCTGCCTTAGACCCTAGATTGAAACAGCTTTTCAAGTTCAGGACTGTGATGTGTCCTGTTTGTTTTTGAAACCAAGAACATTCGGGTCTTTCTTTGACAGTCAGCGACAAAAGGTTTATATAAAGGTTTATATAAAGGTTTATATATGCACAACTTCATTGGCTCCCTGTCCATTTCCACAGAGTATAAAATCCTTCTTTTAACATTCAAAGCCCTTCATAACCACCATCACACACTCCCCGTTCCTCCTCTGGTTCTCTCCTCTCCACACCTTCCGCCCGTGTGTCCACCATGGGGCTTAGCTGCACTGCTTCCCAACTTCGGAATGCACTCCCACTCGACCTCCGAACCCCACCATCCTTTCCCATGTTTAGATCTCTACTTAAAACTTATCTGTTTAGATTAGCTTACCCCACATGACATTCTCACACTTCATACAACTAGCATCTATATGTATTTAAATGTCCTTTTGTATGTAAATTGGTTTAGTTTTTTTTTGTAAAGATACCCAACAAATAAAATTATCTACCCATTGTGTAAAGGTAAACAGCTCCTTTACCTGGAACTGTATTACAAAAACCTGAGCATTTTTACTTATTTTATCTCGTTTTATCTCGACCTCATAATCTTTCAGGTGGAAAAGGCTATGACCCATCCAAAGAAGATTACAGTAAATTGGCAGCCTGGATGCAGTGTTACTCTGTGGATGGGATGAACTCGGCCCTTGACAGTAACAAAAGAACTATATGGTTTAAGGTCATGTTTAAAAATGCGTATTAAAAGTAATGACCAATAGCAGTTAGTTACATTCCAACTGAATGTATATATTTTTTCTTTCAGGGTGAAGCTGGTCCCATGGCCCCCAAAGGTAAGGTATTATAACGCTGTTTGTTGTTCACAAACTGAAACACTGGTCACTTCCTGACGGAAGCTGTTCACTATTTAGGTCCCAAATCTTTCAGGAAAAAGAGGAAAATACAGAAAGGTGAACATGACTATACAAAGAAGGTGAGTTTCTGGAACTTCAGCAAATCATTTGAAATCACTGCACAGGGCTGCATATATACTCTCTTTGTCTTAACAGGCTGCTAAAAAGAAGCGAACAGGAAGCATTTCAAAAGAAAAACCTGTAAAGAAAGATGAGAAAACTGTAAAGGAGGAAAAGGATGTGCCTCAGAGACGCCATGGCAGCAGGAGACAGAGCGCAAGCAAGAATAAACTTGATGCAGAAGCGACTGATGAGAACGAAAGACCTAAAACACGCAGAAAGAGCAGCTCAACAGGTGATTACCCACCTTTGCATGGACACTTTGGGCACAGTGCTAACACTAAGTAAAATGTCTTGCTTTTTTCAGGGCCTCAGAATAGCAGGGCTAGGAGCACAAGACGTGGCGCGAGAGAAGGCAACCCTCCCCCTAAAGGCACCACCAGACCTCGGAGAAAGAGCCGTACAGCAGCATAGGACTGTTTAATAAAGTGTTAAATGTTTATATATTAGTAACCATTTGAACACATACTTAAAGAATTGCAGAGCTACCATAGAGGGTTAGCTGTGCAATAAAGAAATCTTAAATAGAATGGCCATACATGAATCAGGAGAAATGCAAAAGAATAAAATTAACTACTTTATGGGACCACTTTTACTATTTGGTATGTTTATACTTTCATGTCTGTTTCCTGAAAGAATAAATATGCATTTATTAAAGCCAGTGTCCAGTCTTACAGCATAAAGAGTTCTTCAAGATCCACTTTACTATGCAGACAATCCTTCTGGTATCAGGACAGATTTAGAATAGAAAATATTTATTTGTAAATTAAAAAAGTAATATTTACAATTTTAAGGGATAATTTTCCAAACCCACACTTAAGACAATTTACCACCACCCACATTAAACCCAAGTCTAGACCGAAATGAATTTGCACAGTGATTTCTGCATTGGCTTAACCAGCACTAAAAGTTTCTGCTTTGGTGAAAAACAAGCAGAACAATTGTGAAAAATTTGGCCAGTTGTGGTTTGTGATTTAGCGTAAATGTAAAAGAAGTGAAATGATCTGAAAGGGTTTAAAACTGAGGCAGATGTCACGACCACTTAGTGCTGCAGGACGAGTGGGATCAGGCCTCTCCAGCAGGTCACAGCTGTGATGAAAAAGAGAAAGTTTTAACTAAAAAGTTCTGTAATTTGTGAGATAGATGATGACAATTCACACATGATAAAGTGTCCGTTATTGCCCTGAATTAACTCATAGCATGTAGATCAGTGGTAGGTGCGGGGCATCACACTTTAACAATAACATCACTACTGTGTCCATAATCAGATTTCATTACATTTCTATGAGGTAAATTTCAACAGGACTACTATTCCTGGGGAAGCTTTCTCTAGAATTACTGCCAAAACTGTGGACACTGCAAATTTAAATGCAGAATTCATTAATCGTTAAAGTAACAGTACCTGCCCAGCTAAAAAAAACATTTCCAGGACTTGACTAATCATCTACACTAGCAAAACTTACTGCCAAGCCTCTTGCACCGGTAGAGACGTAGACAGCACTGCAGTCACATTACTTCCATAAGCTTCATACAGACGGATAACAAGGATGTTCTTCCTTCCTTCAGCCTAAGGACGGAAAAGAGCAAAAGGACAGACTCAGTGCTGATAGAGCAGGCAGTTAACACACCAAAGCATGTTCCAGCAAAGTCATTCACAACCTACGTACATGCTTCACTGTTTCCAGTATGACAGCTGATGTGTTCAAAGTGAACGCACTCCAGGGATGGAGGATGACAACATCAGGAATTAGGCGCAGTGGGAAGTTGAGGGCATAGGCACATTGGATGACTGACGCATCCTGGAAAGAGCCTGTTGAAAACAGAGTTTCACACCATGTATAGCTATGGCCTGGTCTCAGATTTTTTTTGTGAATTCAGAATGTGGGCTGACCTGTGTGTGGCATCACTGCATATGTGAACTGATGATGTCCCATATCTGCATTGGCATCAGGAGCTTTTGGGGCTCGCAGTCTGTGGGGAGTTAAGTAATATAAAACAGGTCTGCTGTGGAATGAGGACTCTCATGATCATATGATTCCAGTGAGATTAAACTTTTAAACTTACAAGGATAAAGTCATGATATTCTGATGAACGGAGTAACCATATTTGCAGTCGTTTAAAAGAGCCACGCCAAACCCATGCTCTGAAAGATCAGCCCATTTATGGCCCCAGACCTGTAGATTAGAATATATTTGACACGCATGTAAGCTGGGAAAGATTGTCCATCTACACCAGGGCCAGTGTGGCTGCAGGTTTTTGTTCCAAACAATTCCACTTGGTCTCAGTTGATCAAAAATCTGCAGTCACTCTCGTCCTTTGTTGGTAAGATCTGACAGCCTTGATTTGCATCTGCACTTAAATATGACAACTTGGAAGCTACACCTTCCAACTACACTACTCACAATAAGCTAGGGATATCGTGAGAGACTTAGTGGATGTCACACACAGTGTTTGTTTCACTTCAGACAGTTTTGGGATAGGGAGGCATTGTATTGGGGTGATAGACAAACCTCATTTTGTGTTTTCCATGTAATGGTCTCATTGTGTACAGATGTGCCTTATATTGTGGCCAATACCAAAAGACAGCCTTTTTCAATGTGGCATTAATTTCAACATTCTGTGGGTATAAAAAGCTGGTATTGTCAGTAAGTCATTCCAAGTTCATCATTCAAACAGCCATGAACACACGACGTCACTTAACGGACGAGCAGTGCCACCTGGCCATGGTGCGCCTTCGGGTCGGTGGCAGTCAGTCAGATGTTGCTCGTGGACTTGGTGTGTCTCAAAGTGTCATCAGCAGACTTGCATCAAGACACAGAACTACTGGCAGAGTCCGTGACAGACCCAGGAGTGGAGCCCCATGAGTGACAGACCGCAATGATGACCAGTACCTAAGGACCTATGCACTCAGACATTGTTATGCTACTGCCACACAGCTGCAGGCCTGTTTATGAGATGCGAGGGGTACTAGGGTTTCCAGACAAACCATTCGCAACCGACTCCACTGCTTTGGCTTGAATGCCAGACGACCGTCGCAGGTGACTCCACTGACACCAAGACACTGCCGCGAACGTTTGCAGTGGGGACAAGACCATGTGACCTGGACAATGCAGCAGTGGTCTACCGTCCTGTTCACCGATGAGTGTCGGTCACCTTGCACAGAAATGATGGTTGTCAGCGTTGCTGGAGAAGGGAAGGTGAGCGAAACGCTGAGGTCAACATGGTCCCCAGGGTTTGCTTTGGTGGAGGAGGTGCAACAGTCTGGGCAGGCATCACCAGTCACCAGTCAGCGCAAAACAGATCTGAACCCCATAGAGCACATTTGGGCCAGTTGAAGCAGAGACTGGATGATCGTACCCCACCCCCACGTGACCTGCCAGAACTGTGTATAGCTCTTGTGGAAGAGTGGAACACATTGCCTCCGAACAACATCATGAGGCTAGTGAGGGGCATGAGACGTAGCTGTCAAGCTGTCATTGCGGCAAAAGGTGGAAACACCCGCTACTGACATTGTCAATTTTTGTTATTTGGGGTGGTCCCTGTTATGTTCTAAATTTTTGAGGTAATAAACATTAAACAAATGACAATGGTGTTTCTTCTCATACATTATTAGTAATATCAAAGGGAACTTTGACATTTTTCATTAAAATTCAGAGCAAATAGGCCAAGCACTCATGTAAACAACATCCCTAACTTATTGTGAGTAGTGTATATTCAACTTGTGTATAAGTTCATACAATATATATTTACTTCAAAGCGAGCCCAGTCCCAGGAGGTATTTCTGTGTGTAGGTCGTTGCAGGTGACCGAACTGGATTTCATAGGTGGCATTTGGATTTCGCACCTGTACAGGAAACTCCACTTTCAGGAACTTATGGGCCTCTGCCCAGTCCACCTGAAAATGAATTCCATTTTAAACATGGCCTGAAGGAATCAAAGTCTCTGAACTCTATTAACACAACCATATGCTACATTATACTGGGCCATTGTGTCTTTACTTGTGTTTTGAACTTGATGTAGGGGCAGCTGGCATCCAATATGACCTCCTGTGTAATGCTACTTTTTCCACTGATTCTCAGGGAAAAAACGACACTGCCTCGCAGCCCTCCAGAGCTCAACACTTCCACAGGCCTTGTTACATCCACTACTGGCTTTCTGGAAACATTTGTGACATTATAGTGAAAACAATTGTTCAGTGTGGGAACAAACACAGAAAATGGCACTACTAGCAAGATCTGGTGTATCCTTATACATAGACTTACCTGGTCTGGAGATGGTAGTCCATCACATCCCATGCATCCCAGTACAGAGGGACATCATCAAACACCACAAACTGATTTCCAAAATGACCATGAGATATGGCCTCCCTATAACCAAAGGATGTAAATATATGCTCTCCAGAAGAAAAATGACTTTATCTGCAGTTTCCTATTCGGTCATTCGGTGTGATCTCACCTGTTTGTCTGGACTAAAAGCAGGGACACCAAACGACCCATTTTGTCCAAGACAGCCCGCAGCAGGCCGTTTTCCATTTGGACTGAGCCGTCAGCCTGTAATTGAAACAGCAATAACTCAAGACTCCAGTGTGTAGGTGAAAACAATAGTTACTGTAATGAAAAAGCCAAACACAATACCTGCACTGTTACAGACACTTCAGACGCTGGCTCTGCAGACCCCGTGACCGGAGCAACACCCACGCTGGGGGCTTTTACCAAGGCTGAGGAAGCAGGTGCAGAGCTGATAAGCCTCATTACTCAAAAATGCTCAACAATCACAAAACCTCCTTTTTAAATTAAACAGAACAGACAATTTTGGCAGATTATAGAATGAAAACAAAGAAGTCATTTTTCTAAATTCCAAGTAGGCCTACCTAGTTTAGCATGAGCACCTTCTCCTGTCAATGCTATGACTTCAGTGCGCTCCCAGGGAAGTGTGTTGAAAACTGCTGTACTGGAACCCTCTCCCAACCAGGGACTTGACCTCAGCGCATTGCAGGCAGAATGCAGCATTCCTGACCCAGTCTTTTGAATCTCTTAAGACAAATTCAGTAAAAGGACAGTAAATTAATACTGATTTGAATACATTCTGTGATTAAATGTTAGTTTTATTAATTTTATTAAACTACTGATATGGATGTATGACTCTGAGAATACTGGCCTATATGGATGACATGTAGGTTTATGTTATCAAGGGTAAGGCACAGCTTTAAATAGCTGCACCACCCGCGGGTCCCAGTATGAGTTGCTATCAGTTACAAAAATGAGACTGCGTCATTGTTTTTTCCTGGTTATTGTTTTTCCAATTTGTGGGAGTGTGTCTGTGTAAACTGCATGTCACTATTGTTTTATACACTATTAATCACAATTGATCCAAATTTCAAATAAAAAAAAAAAGATATTTTTTTAAAAATAAAATGTTAAACTACACAACACTCTTACATTATTTTACAACGGCAACAATTAAAATAGTGACGCGAAGAGAATATTGTGTGCATGTGTGATTCTGTTTCATCCCATCAGTAAACTAAATCAGGAGTGAAGCTGCTGGAATACAGCACATAGAATAGCTGCTACACAATCATTACTGCACTTACAGCACATATGGAGGGGTTTCTTATTTTTTACACAGCTCACACTGCAATAGTTCAGAGAAGAATAGTAACCTGTGCATTTTACACACACAGTGCTGGAAATTGTACTAACAGTGAACAGGAAAAAAAAAGGAAAAGTGGTTTAATTTTTTTCCCCCCAAGTCTGCATGTGCCATCGAAACACAACTCAACGTAAAGGTTAGAATAATAAAACATGTAAAATGCATTTCATAGGTATAACAAGCTTTAACACAAGCACAAAATATTTTATCTGAATAGAAGTGAAAAAGAAACCAAACTAAACATTTGAATGAAAAAAAACCAAAACAAATATAGGGGGAAGCTCTACCTGCAGTGTTACAATACGTTACAAAACGGAAAGTGCCGCACAATAAAGCACAATTTAAGGCTCCAAAGTTACCCTTATAATATTGTAGTGCATCCTCTACCACCATCTCAATGCAACTGCCAGGAATTACATCATGGAACTGGTTGAGCAGAAGAAGCCTACAAGGTAAGCGGTACACAGTGAATCTCAAGAGTCTCCAAAGTTCAGCTGGGGTCAATTTTATTTATTTAGTCATGGTCTTACCTCCATAATTCCTGGAGCTCTTTAGTCGGATATGAGAAATCTGTTGTTTGACACAGCGCCAGGCAACTGGCCACCTCAACATCATGCAGCAACGTCTCACACTGACGATTCCCCAGCTTTATCTGTGACATGATCATTCAACTTTGTCACCTTAAGTCACATGGGACAAAGCCAATGTCATTCTCTTAGAATTTTAAGAGTCATGAATCCTTGGTTGGCAGGCTACAAACCTTTGCCTGTGTGGTATAAGTGCCATTGTGGAGTTCAAGGAATAGCTCACCAGACCAGGTACACAGCAGACTTGAGTCAGCCTCAAGTTCAGAAAACAGCTGATCCGGGTTGGACATATGGACCCTGACAAGTAAAAAAAATATATACCAAATAACTCTGTGACATTAAATCATATAGTAACTTAGTTATAAATAATTTGCATAGGAGCCAATTTACTGCTTAGCCATATACTGTCTAAACTAGGTGAAACGGGATACTGAACAGAGAGTAACCTAGGGAGACCATCTGAATCCTGCACACGACGTAGGCGATCCAACATGAGCTGGGTGGGACCTCCGCCTCCATCCCCAAAACCAAACAGCACTGCACTGTGATTTGCACGTCCCTTGTCCTTGTTGTTTTTGACTGTGTTGATAAGCTGTGCACAAGGAAAGAGGGAAATGAGTCCAGTACACCACTAGGGGGGAGACATTGTTTCCTATTTTATGGAAATGTTCACTTACATCCTCTACTCTGCCTTTCATTCCATAATCATTGCCTGGAGGGAAGTGTGTAATCACCTGTGAGCCATCGATGCCCTCCCAAAAAAACGTGTGGTGCTAATGGAGGGGAAGATGTCTATGTTTCAACATTATGAACAAAAGTGAAACTCACATCATTGTTTGAAGATTCAATGGGAGATACGGGTGAAAGGTCTTACTGGAAATGTGTTCACAAGGTTCCAGCTTAACTTTTGAGTAAGAAAACGAGAAATTCCACAGCCTCGCATTATCTGAGGAAGCTGAGCTGAGTAACCAAATGTGTCTGGCAACCAGAACTGTGGTGAAAGAGGAAAAAAAAGGACCCAACATTGTCCAATAGTTCCAATAGTCTCAAATGTAAAAAGTAACACATAAATAATCCATTAAATTAGGCAATAATGTAAACCTACATTACCTCTTTGCAATATTGTCCAAACTCTGCCTTAAAGAAGTTCTGTCCCTCTAGGAACTGTCGGACCATAGACTCTCCAGACGGCAAGTTTCCATCCTGTTTTAGTGAGACACTGCGTCATGTCCTATTTTAAGCCTGTCTGCAACATCAGTCTGATACCGTAATAAGGGCTTAAATTAGAGGACACATTAAAACATATGGAATATTTTGCTGCAGAAGCAATGAAGTATTCAAATACATGAATTATATTAACATTCGCATGGTTTACTAAAAATAATAAAGTAAAATAATCACCATCTCCACCCATGTGCCCCCAACTGGAACAAACTGGCCTTTCTGCACAAAGTGCTGGATCTGTGAGAACAAGCCTGGATACCAGTTCTTTACCCACTGAAACTGCTGTGCCTGCATGAAAACACATCGCAGGTGTATATATACATCCTCCAGTTTTACTCGGATCAGGTAATAGTATTCGTAAGCTGTGCCCGGTATAAACATGTGTGTAGAGAGAGTTATGTCAATGTTTCTTTTGTGTATGAGTCTTTGCACGCTGCTAATGCTAACCGCTAATACTAACATTATTTTAAGCAATAAAGTTTTCTGATTGATTATTTATTTACCTTTCATTTTATTTTAAACTCAGTTTAATGCACTACCCATAAAGAAAATGTAAAGTGTTTTGGGTGCATATTTGGGGGCATATTTAGGGTTTACACTTTAAAAATAAGTACTTTAGGCATTTTTTAAAACCAAAACACAACAACTCGGTTTTCCAATATACTCGGGTGCTCTTGGAATGTAACCCCCAAAAAGTGGTGGATTACTGTATATTCTATTTATGATATTCATTTACCTGGGAGCAGGTAAAGATAAACTCCGGGTTTTTCTCCATCAAGCGAACCGCTGTGACCCAACTGCGGCCACATTTCCTGATGGTCTCCTCATACGGCCAAAGCCAGGCTGTGAAAAGGATTAAGAACCAGCAGCATTGTTACACTATGGTGGACTTTCACTGAAAAACAACAGAACCTAAATTAGTAACATCTTAAATATCTGTAATGCTTCAGTAAGACCTGAGTCAATATGGCAGTGGCCCATGGCATGCACAACATGCTGGCTTTGCCCGTTTTTCTGGCTGAAGAACTTCTGAGCCAGGCTCCGGGTTGAAGAAAAGGAACTGGGATTGGCTGGATCACACAGATTCACCATTTCATTCACAGTGAACAAAGCCTGATAACCACGCTGCTCTCCTTCACCTAGTACCTGGGTTTGAAGAATATAAGTTATTCACATTATGGAACGCCCATCAGTGAAGTACTCATCCAGAAAGAAGGTGCTGTCTCTTACCTTAACAATGTCCACAAGCATCTCAAAGTCAGTAAGAAGCTCCTGCACTTCACGATTCAAAATGACAAGCTCGGCCTTCTGAAGGGTATACTTTCTGCTTGGGTCAGGGGCCGCTATCATAGATCCCTGTCCGGCCCCGAACAGGCCATTGCAAGCTACTTCCACGTACAGTGTGATACTGTAACACACACATGAAATCAGAGTAAGCAAATGAAACATTAGAGGCTGTCAGTGGCAAAGGATTTAATTTAATTTAATTTTTTTTATTTTTTCACTATTAAACACAACTAGCTTGGGAAAAAAATAATTTAACAGGCCAAATGAGTTGTTATGACAATACAGTTCAACACTGAACTGCTAATGTGAGTCAGAGAGCAATTTAGAGTTTATGAGTAGTGCAACAGTTCACAATCTGCAGCAGCCAAACTAACCTGTGAGGTTCACTCGGTTTTAAGCACTCAGTCAGAATGTAACTGGTCTTTTCTCCCTCTTTAGTCAAACCCTGTTAAAAAAGAAAGAAAAAAAACATTCTTCTCAGAGAGGTAGCTCTGAAAGGATAACTTTACTGAAGAAGGGAAAAAAATTTACCATACACACATTTTACTATTTATTAGGTTATTTTTTAACTATCACTATGGTCTATTTGCTATGAAATATCAACGTCTTGCAATTCTGAATAAAGTAAGAAAAAAAAAGAAATAAATTATATTGTAAAAGCAGTCAGACACCCTCTTTGGTAAAATGCTGTTCAGAAAGAAAAAAAAAAACACTGCGTTTGTCACAAATGCACCTCAGAAAGGATGAAGATAGGAAAACAAACTCTAACATACACTAAACTGATAGGTCAGCACAATAGAAGGAAGCTCGTGTTTCCAAATGATGTAAAATTAAAATAAATAAATAAAAATTGAAAGTTATTTTTGGGTTCTGACATGTCCATGAAAACACTCACTATGATATATAATTATATCTTAGATTTAGGGCTGCAACTACCGAATATTTTTGGAATTGAGTTTTCTGTCGATTTTTTCATCGATTTTGTTGTTTTGTGTTTTTAAACAACTGTATCAATAGTGGGTTATGCAACATGAAAGGCCTTAAAATGAGCAGCAATTGGCTGTTATTCCTCACAAAAAA